>JAPMOQ010057519.1:0-15137 GCA_026543055.1 Argiope trifasciata | reverse complement strand
AATAAATGAAAAATGAATGGAATGATAGAGGATAAAATTAAACTTGATTATACTTTTTATCTTAAATTTGAAAAGATAATTAAAAGAATTAAAAAATTGCCTCTTAATAATATCCAATTCAAAGTGATGTCACTAAGCTTGCAGACTTCTAAAATGACAATTTTATTAACTGTATTAGAAAAATAAATGAGAAAAGAAATATAGATCAGATTCTTTGATATGAGGAGTGAAAAACTTTACAAATGATGAAAATCCAAGAATGTGTTACTAAATTATTATCATGTATAATTAAGTATAATAAAATATCACATCATAGATTATTTTTAAAGAATTTCTAGAACAGATTAATCAAATATCTAAGAAAATCTGTAGTAAACCTATTATTGATCACAGAGCAATTTGGCTAATAAACACTGCTTTGGTGCAAAAATATGTTTGATTACTTAGTATTAGAAAAAAAACATAGTAGAAAGTAGACAGAATTTACGAATGCAGGCCATAAGAAGATAACAGGAATTACAAAAATGTATTCTTCAATCAGCATTTCAAATCAATAATCAAATTGAGTCAAACTAGAATACTCCATTTCACTGATTTCAAAATATTAAATTAAATTTTGTAGAAAATTATTAAAATTATATTTTAAAAAGTAATGTTTTCAAATTACACTTTTTTTAAAGGGTGAATTACTCACAAATAATCAATCAGAATTATGAACAAATTGATTACAAATATCAATATATTTCAAATTCAAATGAATAAGAATCATCAAATTTTTTTGCTTTCTTATAAATCTTTCATTCAAATAAATGTTGAAAAATACTGAAAGGTATATGTTATTGAAATTCACTTTTTTGAATAGATCATTTGTTTTCAAACCAAGTCTTTGGCTTAAAAAATGTAATAGTAAATTCATCACTTTTAATAGGAGTTTTTCTATTTCTTTTTAAAAATAACTATAACTTTAGTTAGGATATTGAATAAACCTGCACATAATGTAATGCAATCAACTCATAAAACAATAAAGAAGGCAAAAATATCAAAGAATTTAAATATGCATTTATACTATAATTCATGACAAAGCCAACAAAATTTATGAACATATCTAAAAGTTTTATATAATATTTAATGAGTTATTTAGGAAACACAAATGATAATAATAAATCTTCATAATATTCAAGTGTGAAAAATAAGACATACTCAAAAAATAATGGTCTCACAGTAGTTTCGCCAAATACATGGCTGCGATGAAAAAGTGTATAAAAGTATGGAAGCAAATAATATCGTGTATGCAAATTATCTATAGTTGCTTTCAAAACATTTCCACCTAATTTTGCAGGATCTTGTTCCTGAAAGCATAAAATCTGTTTTAATAAATGAAATAATGTTTAAATTCATTATTACTTTCAAAAAGGTTTTTTAGAATAATCATTTCTAATTTTTAAACTAATTTATAGTTGAGTGAGAATTATTATTGGTTTAGATGCAGTCTGAATACTAACAATATTTTATAAGTATCCAAACCATCCCAATTTCATTAAATATTTTTAACAAATAAAATTTAAATATTGTAGATTTTTTTAATACTTCAAATAACATTTAATTGAAACATAAAAATGCAACATGTAATTTTAACTATATATTAAAATTAAACAAATGTGTAATTCAGTTATAAGTAACAATATTTTATTTTATTTAGCATGTTATAGAAAGATTATTCAATAGCAATAATGTAGTTTTATCATGGTCAGAATCATAAAATTAAATAATATTCACAAAGAACAAAATATGTACTAGCCATTACTTGCATTGTGAAACTATATACAACAGGAAAATGAAGTTTTATAACAAAACGTTATGCAATGTAAAATAATCTCATAACAACTCTAACAAAAAGAAATTATTTAATTTATTAATGAGAACAGTAAAACCAAAATTAGTAAGATCCAAATTCGTTTATGTTTTATTCATATGCAATAAAGTTTTTTTTTAAAGTTAAACTATAAACTATAAGTGTATATAAAATATTTTGCCAAATAAAGCAAAAACACAAATACAGAACCCTTAGTTTTCAGTGAGATAATTCTAAAATAGTAAAAAACAAGTTTTTATACCACCATTTGCTATTCAGAAAATATACCAAGTTATATGAATAATACGTTTGATATCTCATAAAATTCTGTTTATTCAATCATTTTAAACTTCAAGATGAAATAATTTCAAATTACCAAAGTGATTTAGAAATCATATTAAACAATTATCAATTAAAATATGATTCAAGGAATTTTAATTTCTTAATTTATTACTGACTGATAAAAACATAATATGTTTGCAAATTCAGACGTTTAATCTCAAACAATTTGTTATGTAGATGAAATGATTTTTTTCTCCATTAGATTTATTATGAATAACCATTTTTTTCTGTATTGATATTCATATCTTACACATACATGATAAGCAAATTTTTCTGACTGCCACTAGCAAAATAGTAATAGTTTTTATATGTGTGTGATTTTCTTAAGCGAAATTGAAATGTGCAAATCTTAATAGCCATTTGATCAACACCTAGTGATTTTTTTACTCATCTGTGATAAAGAATCAATAATATGCAAAACAAAAGTTTAAAATTCATTTTACTGAGCATTTATTACCTTTTTTATAATAAATGGTAAAAAAATATTAGTCATTTTACGATTTTCTTTCCTATTTTTAAGTAAGGATGCCATTTAGGAGATACAGTTCAAATGTACTATAACTATCTGCTATGCAACTAATGTTCTCACTTGAAATCAATAAATCTTCTTAAAATATACAGAATAATTCAACGAATTATCATTGGCATTTCACATGAACAATCTTGAGGAATTTTAAAGAGAATGATTTTTTTAAATCAAAATTATCCATTCATTAACTCTGTTTAAAAATACAGTTCTAACCTTTATTGATTTGGATTTTTTTTATTGTTCTTCTGTATAGTTATAACAGCTTGTATGTAGGAAAAAATTACTTGCAAATAAATTTAAAACTTTTCTTGAACTAAGAAATGTAAGTAAATACAATAAATAAAAAATTACATAATTTCTACATTTTACAATATAATTAAAAATAAATCCTTATAAAATTGAAGCTTTCTTTGAAGCAACTTCCCAACATAGTGAAGAAAAAGTGAGTTTATTTTTAAGAAAAGAGTTTGATGGATTTTATCTAAAATTAGAAGTAGTGCTGCAATTTTTATTCAAGAATAGCATACTAAATTTGAGATATGTAGCTTATCATATTTTTAAGCATGCAGTTATAAATCTAAAGTATAAGTTTAAGTATAAATATATAATTGTTTATATAAGAATGATCTGAAAAATTTCAACTCTATAAAACATTACTTTTTTAAGCATGTAGATATAATTATGATATTTTTTTTTTCAAATCAAAACTGTTACAAACAAAATAAGTCTGCCAAAATCTTAAGAGAGGCAATGAGGCTTACAATGTGGCGATTTATATTGTGTAGTCGTGCGAAGGTGGATATTGAATTCCACCGGGGATTGAACTCGCGACCTCACGATTTGCAGCAGCGTAACATATCCGCTAGATAAAAGTGATCACCAATGTTTCTGGCTCATTAAGATATCATGACAATACTCCCCCACCTTCGTAGAGACGAATGATTTTATAGCGCCAAGCATTATGGCGAGCAAGGAGAGTGTTTCAGCAGCGCCAAATGTTATGGCGAGAGAAAAGAGTGTTTCGGTAGCGTCAAGAGTTATGATGAACGAAGAGCGTGCTCATTGTACGACGTCACCAATGTAGCGGTTTATATTGTAAAGTCACACCAAGAAGGACTAATGAATTCCACCAAGGATCGGACTCGCGATCTTACGATTTGCAGTCGCGTAACATATCCGCTGGACAAAAGTGATCACCAATGTTTAGTGACTGTTACTGGCTCATTAAGATACCACTACAACAATACTTAATCAAAATAAGCTTTACATACTATGCAATAAAATTTCATATGAATTTAGCATAAATGGATTAAGGTCTTGGATTATCTTGTTGGAGAAGAAAGCAATGATAGATTTCAAACATAATTCGATATTATCTTTTTTACTGTTTTATAAAACCATATATAATTTAAAGACATATTTAATTGAAAAATTAAAACTGTCTAGTAAATAAGTATAGTTTTGCATTTGAAAATTTTCATGTTATAAATATTACACACATAACAATAAAGTTCATGTGTCTATATAAACTATATAAATAATTTATTTCTTATTTCATTTTTTCAAAATAAAGGGAAAAAAATGCAAATCTATTTTCTACTTGAATAATTATATGATATGTATTATAACAACTAGAAAAATTAGTTTAAAATGTTTTCATAAATAATTATTGTAATTCTCTTTTCATTTTCAGAAAAAAAGTATTAAAAATACTACTTCTCCCATACTATAGTGTCAAAATCATTATGGTTTCTTGAAAAAGGGTAAAATGCACCAAGGGCTTGCCATCTTGTACACAATTCATCTGATGTATTCAAACGAAATCCACAAATGTCAGATCCAATCATAGGCATTCCATACATATTGAACAGCAACATTGCTGGAAAAGGAAATAAACCACGATTTATTATTAAAAATTGATCAAAAATCGAAAACATGAAAGGAAAGGAGCTTTTCTTCTGTAGCTTTAACAGGTATTATTTTTAATTAACCACTTTTTATTAAGAGTATATGGAAATATACTCTCAATACATAGACAATGTAAAGACAGTATATGAAAATATTTTATATTTCTCTTTGTATTTTGAAATTGAAACTTAAGAAGAAATGGTTTTCAAAAACGGTGACCAGGTTTATTTAGAACTAGCCACCTTTGGCGACCAGCTGGTTTGCCATGAGTAATGCTTTCTAAACTTTTCAATTAAATATTTATGTGCCTTCCTCTTCATAACTTCTCAGACAAATATGTTTAAACTTTGATAGGCACATAGTTCATATTATTATAGAAGCCTCACGATCATTTGTTCATTGCATTATATATCTCTCAGATTCGTAATAAGCTGTCATGGAATTGTGTTTAAAATATCACGTTATATTTGTTCCATGTCTAAATTCAATCATGTTTACCCTCAATAAAGAAGATTTGTTTAATTAATGATTTAGTTATTGCAAACAATTATAGAAACCTTTGCTTTGCATTTATTTTTTTAGAAAATATCACATTTTATATTTATTTTATTTTATCCAGTCACGTGCTAAAAAAACATGGTTAAAATGTTTCTTTAAAAATAGAAGCTTAATCATATATTAAAACACTGATACCATTAGAAAGCTATTTTTTTTATCTTTAAATTGATGTAAAAGTTATGTTTGTGCGATAATATTTCCGGAAGTTATAGCGGAAAAACGTCGAAATTTCGCTTAAATTTTAATTAATTCAAATTCTAATTAAACATTCGAAAAAAGGGCTCAGAGGTGCACATTCCCGACCTCCAAGGTATACATGTACCAAATTTGGTAGCTGTAGGTCCAACGGTCTGGCCTGTAGAGCGCCAACACACACACACACACTGAGTTTTATTATAAACTAGCCGCCTTTGGCGACCAGCTGGTTGGTCATGAGTAATGCGTTCTAAAATTTTCAATTAAGTCACATATTCATTAGCCTTGAAGCAATTCCTTGCATTGATTGGCCTGAAATTAAAAATGTTTTTTCCGTGATACTGCCAAAATATTAAATATGTTATTTTAAAAAAAGCGAAAAAGGAAAAAAAATATTGAATAAATGATTTAGATATTGCAAACGATTATAGAAACCTTGGCTTTGCATTTATTTTTTTTAGAAACTATCACATTTTATAATGGCAAAAAAATTATCGAATTAATGATACAGATATTGTAAACGATTATAGAAAAATGGCATTAAGTCAGGATTTCAATGCATATCCTGTTTAAATTCAATCAGGTTTACCATAAATAAAGAAGATTTGTTGAATAAAATGATTTAGGTATTACAAACGATTATAGAAACCTTTGCGTTGCATTTATTTTTTTAGAAAATATCACATTTTATGTTTCTTTTATTTTATCCAGTCACCTGCTAAAAGTATAATTTCTTTAGACTTGATTTACGATGATAGTTTTTTATTATTATTATTATTTGAACTTCCGTCATTGTTTTCTTTTATTTTATCCAGTCACGTGCTCAATAAAACATGGTCAAAATATTTCTTTAAAAATTCGTTAAAATTAGAGGCTTAAGTTATACATTAAAACTTTGATACCATTAGAAAGTCAATTTTTTAATCTTTACATTGATGTAAAAATCATGTTTGTGCGATAATATTTTCGGGTTATAATGGAAAAACGTCAAAATTTCGCTTAATTTTTAATTAATTCAAATTCTAATTAAAAATTCGAAAAAAAGGGCTCCGAGGTGCACATTCCCAACCTCCAAGGTATACATGTACCAAATTTGGTAGCTGTAGGTCCAACGGTCTGACCTGTAGAGTGCCAACACACACACGCGCACACACACACACACACACACATTGAGCTTTATTATAAGTAGAGATATAGATATGTAAGTTTTACAGATCTTCCCTCTTTTTTGCCAAAAAATTACCATTAGCCCACAGCTTTAAATCCAAAAATTATTTTCAAAACTATTTTTAAGCTTTGCCTTTAACCTTAGACAAATAACAAAATTTGTATCAGTAAAACTATATACTAATCAAAGTGGAATGATATAATGAGCAGTGTTTTTAATATGTATACATTTTTTAATGAATATTTAAACTCTAAAATTTTTGGAATATGTCCTTGTCGGTAGCACAGAATTCTTTTGCGGCACAATGTGCAATACTAACTATAATATTAATAATAAATAATAAATTCATGACATCAAGTAAAATAGCATTCCATTATAGTATTAATAAAGAAAGTAATTTTTCAAAGATTGTATTGAAATTAACAGGAATTTCTGAAATGAATATGAAATAACTGAATTTTATAAATTGGAACAGAAGTAAAAATTTTTAAATTTATATTTTAATATCTAGTGCTCATGTAAAAGAAATGAAAGTAATGAAGAATTACATGGTATAGTATACCGCATATCTTCCCAATTTGAAGTAATATCTCCACTCCAATGCCCACTGTATGCACCTTGTCCAGCAAAAGATGCACGGGAAATTATAAAAGGTCTTTTCTGCCTAATTTCTTTCAGGGCACTGAAAATATGCATTAAACGATATTATTGCATACTTAAATACTTTTGTTCATAAATATTATTTAAAAAAATTATTACTATCTCTGATAGCGAAAAGGTTATTTTTTTTTTTTTTACTTGGTTCAAAGGACATGTTTTGAAATAATCAAATTTAATCTTTCAATTTCTCACAAGAGCAGATATCTAGCAAGCAATCACGAAATTACTTCAGCTCTAAATATTTAGATAAAATTATACAATGAGTAGTGAAATTTTACCTAAAGAAATAAGTATTTTATAAGTGCATTTCAAAAATAAAATAAAACTAAATATTAATATATTATTCTTACTTATAGACCTATGTTTTATAATAAAATTAACTAAACTGGGCAAGACAATGTACATTTTTACATAAATAACTTAAACAACCTCAGAATATTTCACGGAAACAATGAAATTATGTTATTTAAAATGCTTTTTCTGCAAATTTTGTATGAAAAGAATCTTATAAAATCATCGTCGCACTAGTAAAATTACTTTAATACACTATAGTTAATTGTATTATGAAAACATCAAAGATTTATTCAATTCTTTAAAAAAAGATTTAAAACATAAGAAAATAAATATAAAAATTGTGCTAATTTTATTAATTATGTTAATTTCAGTTTCTTTTCAGAAATTCTTCCATCTCTTTCAATTTGTTCCATTTTCCCATGAATAACTGTTTTTAACATCACAAAATAAAATAAGCGCTTAGTTTACAAAAAAATTAGGAAAATTAAGCAATTAAGAAAATATTAGAACTTTTTAAAAATTATCCGCAAATTAAGAAAATAAATAAATATTATATCATAATTATATGCATATCTACATTAGATGCTGGAAAGACTGAAATATATATAGACAGATAGATAAATAGATGTATACAGAATGGTAATAATTATACTTTCCATATCAACAATATCCTACACTGCAAATTTATGAATGGATTGTAGCGAAATTAAGAATACACATTATATAGGAAAAGTGCTCATAGAATTTCTAAAAAACGTTGAATATCTAAAAGAGCTCCATAACATTTCATCTGTGAAGCATCACAACTGATCAGTTATGATCTGCTGTTGAATATACTGTTCTTTGACTTGAAATTTTGCAGATGAATAAGGGTGGTCACATGGAGCATCTTTCCTTACATCAACCTGGACAGGATTAACAACTGCTCTTCTAATGCAATTTCTTCTTAATCTTTTCTTGTTCCTTCAAACTAAACTGTTTTATTTTCCCCTCAAATAGAGTTACTGTTATTTTTTTTTTCTTCTTAATGTCATTCCATGACTAGGTGATCAGAAACCAGTTAATAACTGTTAATATTGTTTCTGTGTTCCGTTTTGGTCGTGTATTGTGTTAAAATCAATATTTTTCCGAAAAAGGCGCCTTCTGGTGGACGTTTTAGAACTTAAATTTAATATTTTTTTCGGAATTCCATGAATGCATCTCATGTAGAATCTAGATACCAAATTTCGATGGAATCCATTCGCCCGTTTGCATTGTATGATGCTGTTTGTGGTGGAAGTTTAATTATAACCACCCTGTACATATAAGTATGTATAAACGATGTTATTTACCCTTACTAATTTGAAATATCATCAAGATTTTAGGAAATACACTATAGGATAGTAATTTTTAAATTGTATTGAGATAACAAAGATGGAACTTAAACATTACTTCACCATTTTGTTTCTGCTGAAAAAGAATACAGCAAAAAACGATTTTAAATGCTCCCAAAAGGAAAATTTAAGATATTTTCCAAGTCAGCATTTTAAAGCCAAACAATTGCTGAAATAATATTTTTAATGATACTTTATAGAATTATGGATTAATTCTCAAATGGTATATTAAAATAATATATTTATACATGTCTTTTTTTATTCATATGTCTGCTTAGATAACATAATCCTGGATTTGGAAATATGCAAACAGTTTGTACAATATTGATCTTAACAAGTTTCATATAAGATATTTAAACACAAAATTCAAAATATTTAAATTATATTTATTGTCCTCTTATTTAATGTGCAATTTAAAAGGAAATATGAAAAATATACTCCAAATTTCTCTTTATAAATTAATAAAACTTATTGGTATATTTAATTTTATTTACTTAATTAGTATAGAAATTCATAATAACTTTGCTGAGATGGGTTTTTTTTTCTTTTAGATTAGCTGATTTATCATATTCTCCTTTCATGCATCATTCTTTTTGTTAATATTTCTATTACTAGATTGCTACTTGCTTCAAACTTGATTTTACTGATCAGTTTTTGATTTGAGTGCACATAAAACTATGGATACAGAAGATCCTATTACAAAGAAACAAAACTTTTAATGTTATTATTTATTAACATCTATACTGTATGATAAATAATATTTTTTATACATAAAGTACTTAGCCAATGTGCATAAAAAATTTTACGACAGATTTTATTTGAATCGGTTATAGTCAGATCTGAGATATTTCTTTACAATATAACAGCTCATCTACATGAGTACATCATCTAATAATGAAATAATTCTTTAAATTGTAATTTGGAAAACAATATTTAAATTATTTTAAATGAAATGTACGTTAATAAAGGTTTATAATTATTATGTATTATTCCAATTAAAATCAATATATAAATAAAAAATATAAAACAAATCAATAAGCAGCACTTACTTGAAAGTAGCTTGTGCCTCTCGGAAAGCTACCAAATTGTGTTCATTGTAATGAATAGTAGAATGGTGTTTTGCTGTCATACACACTGTCAATGTGCGTAAGGGATACGGCCTACCAGGTACATATTTAGGATTTTCAATTTCATTGTCTGGACAACCATACAAGGACCCATTCTTGAAATTCAAAGGTTCATTCATATCCTGATAAAAATTAAAACAGAGCCATTTGTCAAAAAGAAACACTGATTTCATTGCAATATAATAGCTCAACATGAAAGTCTTATTAAAAACACAAATCAGCAGATTAATTTCAGATTTATTTTTAAAAATTACAATAAGTATTCTGAAGTTAAAAGTTCAAAAATAAATATTTCTATCATAACAGTTGATTTAAATAAATATTTTATTATCTAATAGGATATTATTAAAATTTGCTTATTACATTAAGATGAACTTATTATATCAACTGAATATTTAATTTACGAGCAAAAAAATAGTAATCATAAAATTACTATAACTACAGATTTGAAAATTCAGTAGAATTTTGAAATAAAGTAAGAAAAATTTATTTCTGAAAAGAGAAAATAAATTTTTTGGTATCAAATGAAAAAAATATTAGTCCTTTTTTAATAAGAAAAAAAATAAATAAAAATGTCAATCTCAGCTTATATAACTTCCAAACAATATAATTAAATGAGTATTTTTTTAAACACTAAAGCCAATATCATTATTGCATTAATTTTTTTATCAATCATGAATTGAATGCATAAAAGGAAATAAATTTTATACTATTTTTTATAATTAAGAATATAATGATAAGTAAAAAAAATTTCTCACAAGCCAGGCTCCATCAAAATTCAATTTGGAATGGAAATCTTTAAATTGCTTTGCCCAATAGGTAGAAGTGGCTGGATTGCTAAAATCAGGGAACACAGTATAATTGACATTCCAAACCTGAAAGAAATGAAAATACTGTAAAATATAAAAGACTTTTGATTGACATTCATTTACATGGATAATTAATAGTTTTAGAATGAATTACCCTATTAGTAAGGGTGCAATATTATCAATATTAACTAGATCAAACATATTTACAGAAAGACAAGGAATTAGATATATTTAATAACTGGAAAGTAAAACATTAATAATACTAAGAGATCAAGTGAATATTAAATTATATGAAAATGAAATTAATATTGTTCCTTCAACAAAATGAATTTATTTTATAGCTAATATGATAGTTGAATTTTATTCAACATATATTGTTAAAGAAATATTTATTTATTTATTAAAATGCATACACATATTTCAATAAAGAAATAACTTTTTGTAAATAATTATTAAAATTTAAAAATGAGTTTCTAAAAATTTTATAGTTTTAACAGAATTTAGAATGAAAAAGAGATTTGCTTTTTTTGGATGATTTTTAGTAAAATAACTTGAATTAAAATCCATTCTTAAGTAAAACTCAAACTACCCGAAGGAAAAAATTCACTAAACAAATTTCATATAAATAGAAAAGTGAAGTAAATAATACCAACAATTCTCTGAAATTCAAATTTTATTTTAAAAATTTTCTTTAAAATGAAGTAAAAAATTTGTGATTATAACAAATAATTTCATTAGAATACAACTTGATAAATTTGTATTGAAATTAATTTCATTCTTAAAATGATTGAGATAATTTTCCCTTTAATGGGGGAAAAAAACATACACCATCAAAGTAAATGAAATTATGTATTTACCTTTGCTTCAATATTTGAACCATTAACATCCTTCAAAAAAAGATTTTCCTTTTCTGCATCATCATAAGGAGGATAGGTATCAGGTTCTTCTGTATTAGATACACCAGGAGACTTTAAAAAATAACATATTATAATCTATATAGAATTTTTCATAAAAACATTCAAATGTTAAATTTTATAGATATGAACTTTATTAATGCTTATGATACTAAATGATACTCAGTTTTTCAGTTTCATTATTTTTTTGTATACATTTTAAAACTTCTTTAAAAAAATATATACTTTTCACACTATAAATTTTATAATCAATCACATATTTATTATGAATACATTATATACATTTCAATAGTTTTAAAAAAATGTTGAAATATGTATAATAAACTTCTAGTTTTGTTTTTCAGGAAATTATTTTACAAAAATATTTATTGTGGACAATAAGGGAGAGAAAGTTCTCTTATGGATTATGCAAAGAAAATAGTCTGCAAAATAAGTAAATAAAATAATCTGGTGCAATGTATAATAGTTCATATAAATATTTATAAAATAGTATAACTTTTTTAAAATTTTAAATAAAAAATTTTTGTTTAAAAATTAAATTTTTTAATAATTATAATAAAATTTATTTTAACAATCATAACTTTTATTTAATGTCATCTAATAAATTATTTCAATTGTTATGATATTTTTCTGGGAGCTTTCCCATCTGACTGCTTTGAAATTCAAATTTCATAATAAATGTGCTAAATATGAAAATCTTTTTAACATCTGTTCTTTAAATATAATATTTCTATCAAATTTTCTCCTGGTTGATGTACATTTGGTGATTTTCTTGTTATATTATTACAATTAATAACATAATATTTCTAAAAAAAATTGTGTAGAAAAACACTATCCAACTTGATATATTTAGAAAATAATATTTTATGTTAAACACAAGCAACTTTAAAAATAATTATAATACCCATTTATTTCAACTTTGCACAATATCCTACTTTAAAAATGTTGCATTATGAAATATATAAAAATATTCAATATATAATTTCTAGGAAAAAAATATTGAATATAAACATTTCTCTAAAATATTTTTTAAAACAAAACAAAATAGAGTAAAATCTAGTTTTTCAAAACTTACAAACATTCCTACATAATGCATTCCTTTTTCATGAAGATCATCAACAAATTTTGGAAGATCTTTAAATTTTTCAGGATCATAAGTAAAAGTCAAATATCTATTCATGTAATCAATATCATGCCATTGAACATCCTAAAAATAAAAATATACACACATTATTTTTGCAGAATAAACATATATAACCAATATAAATATATATTATTTAATAAATAGCAAAAATAGTATCAAAAATGTTTTTAATTTTGTTTTACTATAATAGACTTGACTTTTTAAAAATAACTATAACTGCAATATTTAATGTGCATTATAACAAAAATGTAAAGAGATTTGCACCATATAGTCATACAAAAAATTTTCTTTATTAAGCTAGAATGAAATATCAGTTGTAACAATGAAAATTATTTGAGTTTAACTTCAATATGAAATATAGTGTTGAAAAATATGCTTTAAACATTTCTTAAAAATTCATGAAAAGTAGAAGAAAAAATGGCATAATTGAAGAAATAAATTTTTGAATTTTAAGACATACTAAAGTTACTTTTGTGCTCACTATTTTGGAAATTAATACAGAAAAATATTAAAATTTTGTTTAATACTTTTTTTTCTAATAATTGTTTGGCCTGTAGAGCACCAACACATACAGAAAAATACCCATAGTTATTTTTATCTGTAGAAGAGATTTCATTTTTCAAACAATAATACTTTCAGATGAATTTTAAGTATACATATGACTACTAATAAAAGATATAATGCAGCTTCTTAGTGTATTTGTTTCCAAATATAATTATTTGAAAGGAGAGTTGAAAGTAAAGAAATATGAGAGTAAAAGAAAAATCTTCAGTAGCAAAATTAAATATTTTAATCTAAAATAAGTTTTATCATTTATATCTTTACTAAATTTTATTTAACTAGCTGTAACTAAGGAATTCAATATAAAATGGATATTTAAATCTCAAAATGTGAGTCATAACAAATGGCAAATTTTAATAATCTAGTAATTTTTGAAATTAATAATAAAGTATTTTGTAAAATTCATGTGAAAATAAAAATTAAATCTACAAAAAATTCCTAAATAATTTTTAAAGCAATTGCTTTTAGCATAATTTTTTATATTACTGAAAATATTTTAAAATGCAACTTTTAAATAACTTTTACAATAATTCTTATAAAATTGCTACAAAACTATTTCAGATATGAGGTAATAAACGCTATTTTTTGAAAATTTTAACGGCATATTTTTTTTTTTAAATTATCAAGGAGTAGTTGCAGAATAAAAAACATATTAACATTACTATAGGAACTCCTTTATCTAAATTTCTTTGCAATGTTTCATTTGTTTTCGCCAGGCTGCCATATCCATATCGACAAAGATGGAAACCTAAACTCCAGTATGGAATCATGAAAGGACGACCAACGAAGCCAGTGTATTGCTTAACAACATCTGCAGGAGTAGGCCCCAACATAATAAAAAGATCGAAAATTCCACCAATTGGTCGTAAACTTATTGCAGGAGCTGGTTGCAAAACAGCATCTAATAAAGAGAAAATTAGTAGTGATTATTAATTTCAATGCAAATTAAATAAGTTTTTTGTACACTTTTAAAAGCCTTTATAAAATATATGACATAATAGATGGTTGATCAGTTAATTTAACAGCCCATTTTGAAGCTTTGAGAGGAGAATTTTGGAAATGACTTAAAAGTAATGAAATGTAGTCAGATTAAGAGAATGATAATCCCATTCTCCTAACTAATGCTTGTGAATAATAACAGTTGACCCCAAAGAATTTAAAATACACCTGATTTATAAACACAGCAAATTCTTAGCAGAAATCTGGAACTAGTAAAACCCTGAAAGTCAAACTGTAATCTAATACAAACCAATGAGATAGCAAAAAAGGAAATATTTAAAATTTAAAAAAACCAACAGAGTTTCTGCATTTGAAATTTTAAAAGTAGAACTTTCATTAAAAAAAATTTAATGCAAATATATTTGATTTATTCGGAAGGATATTCATATGTTATTAAACTTCAATATGATATAACTTTAAACTTACATTGTATAAAATTTAGCCTATTGAAAATACAAGTTTATTTTGCTGAAAAATTATCTGAAAAGAAATAAAATATTGCCAAATAAATAATAAAATGTCATAAATGTAAATGTAGTACTCAATTATGAAAAGGAAAGTGCAAGAAAGCATTGAAAAATTACATATTTCTAAATTGCACTATAACAAGATTTTTTTAACACATTGAAAGTATAATACATTGGATTTTTTACAATGATTTAATAAGTATTAAAAATAATTTTCAATGAATAATAATTTTAATG
>JAPMOQ010057517.1:0-12553 GCA_026543055.1 Argiope trifasciata | reverse complement strand
AAGAACAATTCCACACGAAATATTTCGAATTGTTCCTCTTCGCGGTGGCTATTGCAATCAGTCACGATATTACAAACAGTGAAGGTTCTTTTTCTTCCTGGAGTTGCCAAATCAAGAATACAAGTCACATCTCGTTTTTCCGGGAAATAATTTTAAAATACACTTCACAGTTTTGCGCACCGTTACGGCGTGAGATGAAAAACGAAGTAAAAGCTGCAGTCATAATACGTTTACATAAAGTAATTTATTTCGGTTTTTAGTTAATAAAGCAATTATATCGTTAAAGCAAAACTATAAAACATTTTTACAGAATGTTTATTCATTCAGGAAATGATTTTTATTTTTAGAAGAAAAAAATATTTAACAGTAAATAAGTTTTATTTGACATGAAAAATCGTCTGCAAAAAAATCGAATTATTATTTTTAGTCAGCAATTTTCCTGTAAATAAAAACAAAACTTTTTATTTTTGTATATGCATGTGCAACCCATTTTTCGTTCCACTATTCAAACAATTATAATTTACTATCAGAGATTATTCATATTTTTCTCTCACACATGCAGATATTTTTGTATTTTTATTGATAATTATTTCCTAGCAATTTATTTTGATCCTCAACATTGATTTTATGATTTGTCGTCATACTTGAATGGCTTTTCCAATATAACAGGTCAATTTTGGCAAAAGTTTAAAAACGATAAAGACTTAATCGTTAATAGTGACTTAATGCGATAAAAGTGACATGGACTTATGACTGGTTTATACTCAGCCATTTGTAAGAAGACAATTAGGGAGCGCATGCGTAGAAGGCTGAAAAATGCTCTTCAGTCTATGCAAGTAATTGTACCGAAGGAACAACTACAGTCAATTGTATTATATTTTTTTTCAGACTGAGAATGCGTATATAGAATTTGGCTTTTTTTTTGCCTGTAAAAAATTTATCACTTATAATGGATTTTTCCAATTTTTTCTTTATTTTTCTGATTTACTGTTTCTTTTTTTCTTTTTTCACATTAGTTTTCAAAATTTAGACATGCTCGTATTTTTGATTGAAAATTTTTACCATGTTTATTTGTGTAAATATCCATCATTTTAACATGATTCGCAGTGAAAAAGGAAAATTCAGGGTCGCCAAAACGGCAGGTTATAGCCAAACATGGGATGCTTAAATCTATCTTATGAAATTGTGGCAAACACATTAATTCCTTTCTGCGCATGCGATGACTACTAATCCACTTATAATTGGCCGACTGTAAATCCGGCATTAGAGACAATACATTACCTAATATTCAGGCTAACCATTTTTTAATGTGGATATATTTATGTCAGAGATCTGATTTCGCAATAAGTCTGCTTAAAAGTATTTTTTAAATATTAATCTAAAAAAAATTATTATGTTAATAACAAAGTCGGACTTATGAAGAATTAAGGTAGTAAACTATATTACTATTATCTGAAATTCTAATTATTTAATATTGGTTCAAAATAGCTTCACAAATTAATCATTTTAAGGCTGTTTAATTTTTGAATGCAGATACAAAAATAGTTATTCTGCTATTTTTGATAAATCAGGGAACATTATTTAATTTTTCTAAAATGCTCTTTTAATTTAATTAGATTAATCGTTAAAGAAAATATATTATATTTATCATATTTAGATTTAGATATTTCAGGTTTTAATTTAATTTTTTTTCCGGGAAAATTTCAATTTTTTACTCGAGTATTATACAGGGTGCCCCAAAAAGATTGAAACGCGCTTTAATTCTTTAACCGTTAGAGATAAGTAGGAGATGTAATTTGAAAAAATGTTCAAAATAAGATAGGAGAGAAGATTACATTAAGAAAAAAAATCCACCTATGAATTTTAAAAAGTTACACTTTGTAAATTTTTATACAACCCCACTATGCAAATTTGGTCAATTAGAAAGTTTTTCCTTTCCATCCCAGAAGACAATTAAAAAAAACTGCATAACTGTATCTTTAAAACTTTTTAAATAATACCACAGAAAAAAAATTGACTTATGTCACTTTTCCATACCACTTAAAAGACTTTTTCGTCGGTGAAAATAGGGACCATATCCAAATTGATAATAGAAATTCTTCGATCAAAAAAAGATAATAAGTGTAAAAGAAATCCAAAATGACCTTTAAATAGAGTCCTTATTGATGGAGTTAAACAGTTTTGACAACATAAGATTGTAAGAAGTGTAACATAAAAAAAATAATAATAAATAAAACGAAAATACATTTAAAAACACACGAATCATAAAGCATTCTCAAAATGTTTTCCATCAACACCAATACATAATTGGGCTCTTCTAATAATGCTCCTGTAAATATTTTGGAGTTCTCTTCCTGTAATATTATTGCATGCATTAATTATCTTTTGTTTAAGGTCAGTTACAGTCAGTTACATTTCTTTATGTAACTTAAAAATAAATAAAAAAAACTTTAATATACACGTATTAGAAGCGGCTAAATTCCATTTAAATGAAAGGCAAAAATCGTCTGGCAGTTAATTTGTTAGAATATCGGTTTGACATAAATGTGATGAATTTGAAAAGAATTAAAATTCTACCAGACTAATTTAACAGTATTTTTCTTTTTCATAAATTTTGCTATAAAAATCTGTCAAATGGCTTTTATTGATTTTCAACGAAATCTTATAAAATTTCTAATGTAAATTTAGAATACATGGCATAAAATTACTTGCCCCTGATAAGATTAAAACAAAAGACAATTCTGTAACTGCATCGTGAATCTACCGTAAATACGCAAAAATGTGTTTTGTAAATAATATAAAAAAATTTATGTGTTTATAAATTGTTGCAAATTTACATTTCCATTTTGGTATATGGTCACTAAAAACAGCGTTCAATTTTCAATTACGCATAACTCACTCAATTTTAAGGATACAGCGATGCGGTTTTTTTTAATGGTTTTCTGGGATGGAAAGGAAAAACTTTCTAATTGACCAAATTTGCATAGAGGGGTTATATAAAAATTTAAAAAGTGTAACTTTTTAAAATTCATAGGTGGATTTTTTTTCTTAATGTAATCTTCTTTCCTATCTTATTTTGAACATTTTTTCAAATTACATTACCTACTTATCTCTAACGGTTAAAGAATTAAAGCGCGTTTCAATCTTTTTGGGACACCCTGTATATGGAAGATGGGAAAAAAAGAAGCAAAATTAAAGAAACTCGAAAAATCTGATATAAAAAGATTAACTGATCTAATATTTATATAAAAAGTATTACTTTTTTAATAAAACACTTATTAAAAATTATTACTAATGTTTTAAATAGCGATTGAAATGGTAGTAATGAATATATAAATGTAAAACTTTTATTTTCTTTTGTAAACAGTTTTATGAAATGATAGAATTCATAAATATCTTAAATATATTCGTTAACTATTATATGAATTAACAGAATACTTTTATTTTATTTACTGTTAAACTGTTAAAGTTCTATTCACAAATACCACTTTTTCCTTCTGAAATTGACTTTTTGTGGTCGGATTAAACTGATAAGGCATCTTTCAAAAGTAAATGACATGAATCAAAACTGTTTTTAGTATACATATAAACAGAAACAATGCGTTAAAAACTGCTTATTTGTAACTTTGAGAAATTTTAAATAACTATTGCTTGTGCTTAGAATTCCAGTTTTTACTTTGCTAATAAACTTTTATTCCCTCGTTTGGAAATATTCGGAATTGACACGAAACGCGATAGGTGTCGCTGCTGTCGCCAAACACATCACAAGCGGAGGCGTAGCACCAACTGGCAACACGCCAAACGATAGCAAAGGAAGGAAAGAGAAGAAGGGGAAGGGAGTGTTTTAACTTTGGGAAAATCGGCTGCTGAATCAAAATAAGACTGGGAGGCGATGAAAGAGCGGGGAATAGAAAAAATAAAAATGAAGGGAAAAAAAAAGGAATTCGTGTTCCTAAATCGATTAATCTTCATCTTTTTGTCCGAAATTCCGGATTGGAACTTTTATATTCGAGAATCAGGAAATCTAAATGAGATTGTGGACTGGACAATCGCAATTTGTTTCTTTCCAGCGGCACTCAAACTTTATTTCCATTTCCTTTTCCAAAGTTCCAAATATATATGTAATATTTTGTGGGAGTGTGATCAGATGGTTACAACTAATAACTTTATTAAATAAAAACGATTTTTGACATATTATTTAAGACCAAAATTGGATTTAGCTCTATAATTTGTGATCTTTAAGCAATGTGAATTTACTAGCTCCTCCTTCTCTGAGTGTCTTCTAACATCAGATGTATATTATTGATTAAAATTTTATTTCTATATGAACTATTATTTTTCAATATCAAATTTTATGAAGACCTAGAATAAAAAAAATAATTGCGGAACTATCCTCAAGATACTATACCTCTTGTATAAAGATGACAAAAATAAATTTTAAAACAAAATTTAAAATGGTTAAAAATTTGAAATTTTTCAACACAATATAAAAATGCTCATTAAAGTTTGCTGCAGTTGATAAGTTGTGAGATTGTCAATCAATACAAAAAGAATGTACCAAGCTTATGTGTTAGTCAATACGAATGCATGACAAAAATTCTAAGAATAAGATTCTGTATTTAAAACCATACTTGATTTTAATTTGAAAAAATTCGAATAAGCTATCATTTTAAAACAAAGGGAAAGCTGAAAACAAAATTAAGCTAAGAATGTCATAATTCGAATCCACTAAAGCTACGGGGTCTTCTCCTTATTTTCTTATTTAATAATTAGACCTTAATTATTTACACTGCTGCCCACAGACTAAAAAACTATTTCTTTTTATTTCGAACGAAATTATTATTTTCATTTTCAGAAGATGGCTAAGTTTAAATACATTAAATATGTGTTCTATTTCACCGAATTTCAATCGATACGATTCTGTGAAACCATCTTAGCTTGGTCTTAATGCTCCAATATTGGAAAAATGTTTTGATTTCTAGAATGCCATTTTAGAATTTTAGTTATCAAAAATCTGGATAATATAATATGGTCTTTTATTAATAAAAAGAACCTAATTAGTATTTAAAAGGAAGAATCGAAAGTGTTACAGCATTTAAATAGGAAAGCAAAACTACTCCAAGAAATTTACTTTAACACTTTACAGATAATTTTTTTAACAGTGGTATCAAAATAGTTTTTGATTTAAGCACAGTATTGGTCTTTCCACAGTACTGATTTTTACACAGGTTTATGCTATGAAATCATTGTAAGAAAACTTATCTAATTAATTTTCATTAAAAAAGTTAATAATATTTAGACTTTTAATGAGTTTAGTTTTTTTTTAAATTTCCACCAAGAAATAATACATGCCAAATTACCCAAGAAATAACTACATGCTAAATTAGCTTGCTTTTAGTATAATGATCTACCCTGTTGAGATTTCTGAAGGATTTGCTTATTTTTTATCACGCTTGTCAAAATTTACGAACACCACGGCAATTTATAATCTAGTTTTAATATAAATAAAAGTGATTAATGCATCTGAAAATTTAAAATTTTACTTTTGAAGTGAGTTCAAATTCCTTTGTTGCAATTTTTCATCGATAATTATTAATTCTTTTAAAATTTAACAAAGATGATTTTAAAATATTATGTAACAAATATTTATATTTTAATCTGTTCTGTCACTATGTGTTTTTATATTTTCGTTTCATATCTCTTAGAAATTTTTCAATGGTTTTAAGAAGTTATGTAGTTGTTACTCAAAGAACCGAAAGAAAGAACTAATATATCCTTAATTTTAAAGTGATAACTAAAGGTCAAGCTACAAAGGCAATCAAGGGGTATGATGTAATGAAAGGATTGTGAGTTATAATAATTTATTCTATTTTTTTTCTTACATTAAAATATTATAATCAAGAGCAATCAGATGTATCAATTACTAATACAATGTAAAAGCTATACAATCCAAATTGTCAACTTAAAGGCTTTTTTAAGATTTCAAACATTCTGTAAGTAGAAAAAGTCCTGAAGACTAAGCTCAATCAACTGTTTGCTTTCTTACAACATGCAGATTATAACACCGAAACTAGTTTGACAGTGAATCAAAGCCAGCAACAGTTGTCCGCCAAGAGCTTCTTTGCTCACTTTTGGATAGATTTGTCAAGTCAGAGAACGACTTAAGTGGCGTTGTATATTAGTTACAAAACATTAACTTTTGGTATGAATTAAGAAATTTTACTGAATCTATCGTGCCATCCTTGGCATGCATTAATTTTATCCAAAATTCTATCCAAAAATTAGATGAGTTTCCTCGAACTAATTCAAATAGATATTTGTTACGAGACAGCACTTGCAGTCACAACATCCCGAACCAGATTTGATATATTTAGGTTATAATAGATCTTAATGTTTCTGAAAGTACAGGTGGACAGAGAGTTCACCCGCAAGTAAATTTGGCTCGAAATTTGACATGTGTCTAGACAATAAATGCTAAATCTGAATACCAAATTTTATTTATCCAGCTCTCTCTGTTTTGTAATTATTTTTTTAATTTATATTCGAACAACCGATTAATGAATTTCCTCAGGACAGATTCTACTCAAAATTTGACGCAAATATTGAAATTTGGTGTAAAGATCGTATACCAAATTTCAACCGTCTAGTTTCAATCGTTTATGAGTTATCTTTGTCACAGACAGAAAAATGGAAGAACGTATTTCAAAACAGTGTTTTTCGAACCGAGAGAGATCGAAAACGTGGAGATTTGTCAAAATATCGAGTTTGAATTTTTTGAGGATTACTATACTTTCTTTATATACGTATACTAGAAAGTAAAAACGTATAAACTTATTATGAGCTTTCTAACAGTTACCTGAAGATGATTATCACCAACTGTAAATTTGATTTCACTAATTTCCATGAAATTTCTTCAATGGAAATTTATCATTTTGTAAATTCACTCTTCGATCTACTTATGTATTCAAATTTTATATTCTATAGTAAGATGAAAACATATTGAAACATTTCGAACATATTGAAAATAAAATTTGGCAAAGGTTTATTATGCTATAAAGTCTATTAATTATATCGTCTTAATTATTCTTATTATATTCTTTAAACTATATCGTCAAGATCTTGCATACATTACGAAAATTTACATATAGCGCGGAGATGGTCAAGTTGTTGATGGATTTGATCCAAAATTGTTTACAGATATGCAATACTTATGATACAATAAAATGCTCAAATTCATTTTTATAATTTTTTGTGGCGTTGCGTTACTATATTCATTTGTAGAAGAATGGAATATAAATAGAATATAATTCCCGAATATGGTAGAAATCTATACAATTTTAGAAAGAAGATCATGAACCAGATTTAACTTTCGAGTTTATAGCGCTTTCAAATTATCATTTCCCACACAAACATACAAATAGACAATTTCAAAATCTCATAGATTTTTTTAAGGTAGACTTTTTTTTTCATATTTCGTACACCAAAGAGTAAAAATCTTTTGAGCGTAGGATTTTTTGAAAATTCTTCATTTCTTCTAGAAAGCCCGCATTTAAATAATATCTAAAATACTTTTGACAACCTATCACATATAACTTATGACACCTAACGTTATTGGCGAGGGCTTTTTGCATAATTACTTTGATTCAATTACATATATATATTTTAAAATACTTTTACTGAAATTTATCACCATCACAATTTTTCCTGCATTACTAGCACCATTTAAAATGCCAAATCTTAACCAACGGAATTAGTCACCCAAAACATTTTCTCATATAATCTGTAAAAAATATGATGTTTTCCCTTTACCTGCGTATAAAATTATGGACTTTGGGTAAGTCTGTGAATGCTTTGAATAACATTGGTGCAAAATTATTCAAAAGCTAAAGTTCGGCATGAATTATTGGATCTGTCCTATACTATTAGGCGTTATTTCTCGGGTCATTTATTCCTAGCATTTTTCAATAAGTGCATGAAAATTCAGTTTGTGTTTTAAATGAGTTGTTTAAAACCGACTGAAAAGCAACATTTCACCCAGAAGTCCAATGATATTCACAAAATCACGTACCATATTTCATACATTTCAGTGAAATTGATGCATTTAAATACTTGTAAAGACACATACCAACAGAAATTCAATTCCTTGATAGATTCGGTTTCAAATTTCACAGATACCTACATTTTAGATATTAAAGCTGCAGACCAAATGTTATCGCTCTCTCTTCGTTTAATTCTTATCAAGTTAACTTTTATTTGGACAACCGTACAGATAGTCTCCTTTTGAATGAACATCTCTAAAAAGTTGACAGAAATCCACAAATTTAGTGAACAGATCATAAATAAAATTATATCTATCTCTAGTGTTTTAAATTTATATTTGTTATAGACAGGTAGACAGACGAACAGACAGAGACATAATACCAAACGTATTTTTTGAATTCAGTGAGGTTTTTAATTGTTGAGATTCACCAAAATCACGAACTCGAATTCTTTAACGAATTACAGTAGTTTCCTTACACTTCCTATATGAGAAAGTAATTCGAGTCGTGTAATCTACACGAGGTTGAAAATAGTATTCCTTAACGGTAATTAAATAATTTTTTTTCTGCTTTGTAGTATGGCCTTTTTCCTGTTTAAATTCAGTTTAATTCATATAAAGCGATGCAACATTTTCTTAATCAATAAAGATCTCCGTAAATATTATACCCGCTGCTAAAGTCAAAACTGTTAAATAAAGGATTATTTCAACAAATGATTTTCAAGAGGAGTTTTAATTGATGGAAACATATAAAATTTTAATTGCGTAACTGCAATATACAGACAATATAATGCAAACTTTTCAGTTTTTACATTAAATACTTTTTACAAAGAGTTCAACAGTAGATAGGTATAGTCATTTTAAAAACTTGTCATAGTTTCCTCTCTTAGTCTTCTGTTAATATCTACCCAATAAAATTATCGCACAAACAATTTATTCAAAAAATCTTAAAAGTTCTGGAATTTCTCTCTCTCTCCATATATATATATATATATATAGATAGATAGATATTTGAGTTTTCCACTTGCATCTGTTCGTTATCATCAAATACAGACGTTATTAAAGATGACTATAGTCATAAAATTGAGTGTTAAGATGTGAACGAATAATTATTCCTGATATAATAAAGACAAAATACAATATTACTTCTCCTATAATGAAAATGGTAAAAGATGAATAATAAGTTCAGCTAAAAGTTGCAGAGTATAATCGATTTCGAATGAAAAAACAGCTTTACAGACAGGGTTTCATCAAAAATTCATTTATTGACAGTGACTCTTTTGCATATTAAACAACTTTTAAGGCAATTTTAAATTTTAGAAAAATGTATAATTTTCCTCAAATAGCTGCCTTTCCGAAAATAGCTGCGTTTCGAAACGAAAGATTCTAAAAATGTAACGCAAGTTTGCGTTTCCAGTGAGGAAGAAATAAAAGTATTCCTTTTCCATTAAAGCAGAATAAATTTATATTTCTTTTTTTTTTTTCGAACTATGAATTTCGCATGTAAAAATTATTCACCTTACTTTGATACAACTGTTTTAAAATAACTCTAAGAAAAATGTCCAACATTTCTATTAAATCAATTTACTCAGAATTTTATACTTGCTTAATCCTTTGAAATTCCTTGAAAAATATTTTAGGAAAAATGTTTTTTATCGAAGGAATTTATTCTTTATTCTGATTTTACAATCCAATCCAAGTTAAGATAATATCGAACACAGTCACAGTCAAACTGATTGAGATATCAAATTTGAAAAAAAAATATTGTATGTAGAAACAACAATTTTAGATTGCTTTCTATTCCGAGGGGAATATCTCGCGAGAAAAGTGAGATAAAAGAAACAAGAAATGTAACGTTATTTTATAAATTAAACCTGCAATTTTAATTCCTTTCTTTTTCTTTTATGGTTTCTAAAATGTTTCGAAGAACGCAATTCTCTCACTTTCCGATGGAAATTCCGCATAATATATTTTCCATTAAGGTAAAATTCTTAGGAGAGTGCAAAGGTCTTTATTAATTTCGTAATTGAATTTTTCTGGCTACGTGGCAGAAAATTCCGGCTCTTAACACACTTACAAAGTTTGCATTGCTCCAAGAATATTACTTTGAGCGCATTTCTTTTCAAAAATTGTTTTGGAAAAGCTTAAGAACTTATTCGTAAATTGCCAAGCATAAAAGTAAAGCAAAATTTAAAACAAAAGTTAATGATAAACATTTTTTAACGTAAGTTTTGAGAATTACATCATTAATACAGAGTGCATCACATTTGCAGGCAAACAAATTAGAGTGTAAGAATTCAATTGCAAGAAAGTAGTAAATGGATTAGAATTAGGTGAAGAAAATTTTATGTTGTTTTGAACTAGAATGAATTTTGTTTGGCGCTTATGTTATAGATTTATTTACTGCAATGAAATCACGATATTGTATTATAATATTTAAAAAATCAAATGGTGAAGTCTAATTATAACTTTCTTGCACAGTCTATTATAAACTTAACATGCGAGAGAACATCTTACATAGTATTGGCGTATAAAATTTTCGAAATATTAACCTTTTGGCATGAATTTAACATTTTTGCTGAATCTATCGTGAGATCCTTGGAGAGTTAGTTATTTGACGATTAATCCCTGGAATACACAGTATCCACTGAAACAAAAGTTTGACATAAAACTGTACTTGAAATCACTAAAATCCAATACCAACTTTCATATATTTAAATCGTGTTTTTGAATTATCGCGTTTACATGTTCCTGAAAGTACAGATCGACAGACGGTCTGTTGGATTGGGATAAAAATTTGAAAAACTTCTACAATAAAAATGTTGAATCTACTTTCCGAATTTTATATATCTAATTTTTTTCCTTTTGTGTATTATTATTGTGTTAAATTACATTCGTACAGACGGACTTCCTCTGAACCGATTTTACTCAAAATTTAATATTAAAAAATCTGCAAATTACGTGTAAAGACCACATACCAAATTCCAGCCATCTAACAAAGTTGTTTTGAGTTTATCTTTGTCACAGACAGACATTTTTCATAAGTTTTATTTTTCAAACTCGGGGATTTCTACAAAGGGGAGATTCTTCAAAATACTGAATTCGAATTTTTTGACGATTATTGTACTTACTCTATACTATGTAGCGGAGAAAATAGAAAGCACTAAATATAGTCATTGGAATTTAACTATCAGTGAATACGTTTAAGATCCTCATAAATAGTCTTCACATACGTTTAAGATCACGAAAATAGTCTTCACTTAATTCGATTGTAAACTGTCTAAAACCGTGGAAAGAATACAGAAGAGGAATTAATAATAAAACAAGACGCAGGTCAGTGTTAGTTATTCAGCAGCTCGTGAAAGCCCACTACGAATATTCCTTCTTTATATTTAAATGTATCAGTGCTACAGTTTGATCAAACCTGTCTTGAAATGCAAATGGATAACTGATAGATCGTCTTCTCCCACTGCGATCTTGAGTACGTCTTAAATATCTTTAGTGTCTTTCTTTTCTATTTTCTTCCTTTGGTTGTTTTGCAGACAGATAGATGCTCAGATGCAGAATATGCCCACAATAACTTGTCCAGTATTCATTAGCTTAAAAGAGGTTGCTTTTAGAAAAATAAAGAGAATGTAATTGTTTTCTAAAGATGTTTTCAACGAAATTATTTATAAAATTCCGGCATTGTTATTATGTGTGGTTGGCAGAAACTGCAATGCAAATTTGGCTACTATTTAAAACTCATCTCGTGTAGGTATTTTTTTAGATGGAATATGAGAAGTAATTTCAACTCTTCGGTTGAGGCGGAAGAGAAGTTAGCTGTGTGGAACTGGTTTGTTGCTTCACCATTTTAAAATAGTTTCTTTCAGTTCAAATAATAATAGACAGAAAGGATGAATGGTTCGAATTTGTTGACCCAGGTCTGGTAATGTTAATTTGGACTTTGATCTTAACATTTAACGTATTATTTTGATTGCTCCAATAATGAATGCATTGATTTTATACTTTATAATAAAAAAAGATAATTTAATTAAACTGGTTTCAACTTTATGCCTCCTCGACATAAAATTTCATTGCCAACTTGCCACTGCTAAAATTTGGGATAGTTCATTCAGAGGAATAATAATATGTTAAAAAATAATAAACGTTACAAACCTTCCAAAATTGTATTTTCGTTGCTTTCCCCAAATTTGGCATTAATTATAAAAATTATAGGTCGTCTATGTCGGAGTTGGAAGTTTATAAACAGGAAAACCCAGTACTAGAGAACATTTCGCAGTCAAATATATTTTAAGCATAGTTTATCGTATGGATATTATACAAAAAAATGCATTATTTTGATTACTTTATGACAGGGATGATAAATAAAATGTTGACGCTACTTCACGTCAAATCCATGAATTTTTTAAACGGAGGTTTTGAAAAACACTTCATATATATATATGTATCAGGAATTTTTTTGTCCTGTTCCAAAATTCAAAAGTTTAGGATATGATGAAGTAGTATTTTTTT
>JAPMOQ010057509.1:0-10975 GCA_026543055.1 Argiope trifasciata | reverse complement strand
AAATCTAAGCTTCTCATAAATGTTCACAGAAAGATTTAGTTATTCAGCAAACTGGTATGTTAATATTTTTACACACATGCGTGCAATCAATTAGCTAGAAAACTCACAATGAACCATTTCAAAAGCAACTCAAAGTTAGAACTCAACTGCTATTTATTTTAATGCAAAGGAAACGACTGTCACGCACGTCAGAAAGAATCGTGATTCGTTGTCTTGTCCGTATTTTGCTGACAACGTTTTTCCATTTGCCAGGGCATTAACACGACAAAATGAAATGGTTGTTACATTTCAGGCACGTTTCAGCGATTGTGGCGGATTTCATTTAATCTTAAGAGGCTGTAATTTTCGCTTTCACTTCTCATGTTGCTGACATGAATATGGAAATTCGAAGTAATATTTTTTCCGGGAAATTAATTATTAATTAAGGTATCTGACTACGTTCAAAGAAAAAATTTTGAAAAATTGGATTTCTTAAAAATGATTTAAAACTATGGTTTATAGATGCATTCTCAATTATAATACAAAATACTATAAATGCAACAGAATTATTTGAAATTAAACTATATTTTGAGGAATAGTTACATTTGCAGTAAATTTTAATAAAATTTAACTAAAAAGTTTAACACTTTTCACAAACTTCTAATGAATCAATCCTATTTTTCTTTGTACACAAGCTATACAATATAATAATGAATGAAATGAACCAAAATGCAAGAAAAATTTCGGGATGCAAAGAAGTTATGGGTGAAACTATCTCTAATATTCATTTTTTTTCCTGTAAATTCACATCCTAATTTTTTCCAAAAATCCCCTGTAAATGAAAAAGTTTTTCACTATCCAACAAAAGTTTGGATTCATTTCATTGCCCAAATTATTAAAAAAACACCTTCGAATTTCTATGCAACTACTTCAATTAGATTTTGAGATATTGTGTTAACGGTGGAAAATTTTAAAGAAAATTAAAATTTTTGAGAACACAAATTTCCGCTGAAAAGTATGTGACCCTGAATGATAGGTCAGGCTTTCGTTTTCCTAGAAAAGATGAACTATTTTGGAAAGAGGAAAGCCTGAACAACAAGAAATAACAATAAAAAAAGAATTTACTAATGTTGTCGATAACTAGGGTTTTTTAACTTGGTCGGATACCGTAAGAAATATTAATATTCTTTTTATTGAGCAAATATATATTTAATATTTATTTTTGTTATAAGTAATCAATGCTTATTATTTTTAAAAATTAAATCCATTGTAACTGTCAGCGTTTTTACTGGTGTATAGAAATAAGATGTTTGTTAATTAGACTTCATTTAAATATTTCAAATTTATTTCAGTACAGTTTTGTTTCATTTTCTCTTTTTAAAGTTTATAATTTTCTTTGATTTAGCTTAATTCTCCAGTCTGAGTATTTAATGTACTATAAATAGCTTGAATTATAAGTCAAGATGAAAATGTCATCTTAAAATCCATGCAAAAAATTAATTTTAAAATTCTTCAAAATTTAGAAATAGATTGCATGAAAATTAAAAACAATCCATTAAAAAGACATTTATTTGAAAAGTTAATAACTTATGATATAAATCAGTGGAATAGATTAATTTGTGCTAAATAACTTATGATACTTATAACTTAACAATAATATTTATTAGAGAAAACATGAGAATGTTGCTTTCAACCATTCTGACTGTTATAAAATAATTGATCTGTTGCTCGGTTTAGCGGGTGGCTCCAAAACTTAGGCCTGGAAATATCATCCAATTCACTTATAAACCTCCAGGCAGTTTTGAATGAAGTAGTAAGTGATTTTAGTGATAAGGAAAATTTCACAGAAATTTTTTTGAATGAAAGTTACCAATGGGCTGAATCTCATATGCACGTTCAAGTATAATTAATTTTTATAGTGATTGTGTACAGTAAAAATTTTTTCAATTATATTAATATGTCATGAAAAATATGTACTGAATTTGTACACTAATTATTATACTTGTACATAGCCTGTATGTTTAAAATGTCCAAAGAAAACTGTGCAAAGAAGGTACACCAGTTTCTTTGTAGAAATGATACCAGGAAAAAACAAGAGTCAAACTTACCCATAGTAATTAATTATTTATTTGTTTATGTAATTGTGAATTTCCCATAATATTGTTTCCAATATAGTTTTCTGTACTAAAAAATTAAATGTGATTTTAAATGTATTATGTTATCTCAAGAATATATTTTGTTGGAACTTGTGGTTCGAGAAGAATATTCTGCTCAAACACAATTACTTTTTGAAATGATAATATATTTCGAAACATTTCTAAAACATAATTATATATATAAAAATTAGTAGAATATATTATGTGATTTTTATATGAACACTTCTAATAGAAAAATTAATTTAAATGTAAAGAAGATGTTAACTATCCCTACTAACACACAAATATTGCATAATAATGTATGACATTGATCAATATTTTTATTAGTTATGAATATTGTTTAATATCATATAATATCGCATAATATTGTACAATATAGTGTGACTGCGCTAACTAAACTCTACTAGCACACAAATACTGTATGACAGTTATCGATATTTGCAATATAGCTTAGTATAGTGAAATAATGTTTAATATCATTTAATATCGCACACTATTGGACAATGTAGTGCACCAGACTTTGCTACCTGAGAACTAGTAGGACACTTGTATTGTACAATATTGTATGTCATTGATCAATATTTTTTAACAGTGTGGAATATTGCTTAGTATCATATAATATCGCAGAATGCTGTACAATATAGTGACACAGATTTTGCTACCTGAACCCTAGTAGCACACAAACATTGTAAGAATTAATCAATATTCGCAATATTGTTTAATATTGTGGAATATTATTTAATATCATATATTATCACACAATATTGTACAGTACACTGCAACAGACTGTGCTACCTGAGAAATATACATCTCTCAACAGATGAATCCAATATTTTGCCATCGCCACTTAATTGTTGATTCTTTTAAAAAATAAAAACAAATGCTGAATGAAAAGTTGCTAAATGCGAAGCTACTATGCCATTCCGTGCTAGAATGAATCGTTGCAACAACTTTGTGAACTGTTTCACAATATCCGGTTGTTAGAATATCGAAATCTTTTAAAAACTTTTATCCAGATATTATTCTACAGGCGCTGCCTTTATCGCCTGTAGCGGTGATTAAGCATAATGAAATGCAACAGAAGTCGATACAGAACACTTCTTTTCATCTGACTCAATGTACATTCAAAGAAAACGACCAGAGCCGTCATTAGGCAGTTTTCCTTTTGTAGTGAGAATCGATGCCACACAATGCTAATGCCATTCGAACTGTCTTTTCTGAAGATTAATTACTTCTGCAATTAATGCGGAATAAAACCAGCTTTCGTTATTTATCCTTCGAATGGTGTATTTGTAAGAATTGTTTAGTTGGAAGAGTTTGCATTTGTTGCTGGGGTTTTAAATTGTAATTTATTGAATGCTGACGATTTTCTTGATAAAATGAAAAGTGGATAAAGGAAAATGTATGTTGAGAAAGGTACTTTATGCCTAAATTCGTCTAGATAGATTTCCAATAATATTTTCTGAATAATACAATATTTTCACATTCATTTGAAAATAAACTTTTGCTATTTCCAATAAAACATAGTATTTTAAAAATTGTAATTTTTTTATTAAATAAAACAAAATGCATTATATGTACAAGATATATAATAATATTTCATTCCAACAGATTTTGAATTGATTTTTCGAAGAAATGTAATAACATTTGACTGCAATTTATTATTTTGATTATCATTTCTTAAAATGAATAATTTTTTTTTATATATTCGTTTTTATGTTTGATAATTACAGAAAAACTTTCTATTTTCTATATCCTAAAATATTCGTTAGTATACTATTGATCAATTAAGAAAATGATTAAATATCAGAAAATAAACATGCATTTGTAACGAAAATTCTTTTGCAAAATTGTGCTAATGAATAGTGCTAATTTTTTTGTTGTTGCAGATGCAAAATCTCACTTTTGAAGTGAAATGTGATAAGTATTGCTTTTCACATACAGAGATTGAATTATTTCAAAGAATGTGAATAAGAAGAATTTAAAGTTAAAAATGTATAGCACTGCATAGTGAATTTCCTTATTAAATGTAAACATTCTAAATTTTGCAACCGTGCATTCATTTAAAGCATTTTTTTTTTCTTTGAACGCGAATTTAAGAGAGAATTTTGAATGTCTCCTGCTTTTGCCTTTCTAAATGTTTTATGTATGGAATAAGATGCAAAACATTTTTTAACTCCATTGCTGAAAAGAGATTCTGACGCAATTATCATTCAAAAAAAGAATTGCAAATAGGCAACTCAAAGGTTGAAAGTGCTGCCTGAATTCCAACCATTTATTTCAAATTTTTCTCACAAAAATTTCTTTAAAAAAATCACATATTTAGAGTATAAATGTGCATTGATTTAAATTTTTAATTTTTCCTTAATTTTGTAATTTAATTTTCCGATTCCCGAGTAATCTCCTAAAAAAGAAATTACAAGCGGATTTTGTTTTTACAAAATAAAATTGATGAAAACTGCCTGAAAGCAGAATTTTATATATTGCTTTTCATGTTTTGAGTATTTAGAGGGAAATTTCATTTCTTTCTCAACGAGCGCAGAAAGAACAAAGAGTGGAGGACCTTAAAAAATGTAAATATATTTTTCCCTTATAGAAAGACTCGAAATTGTATTGATTGTATATTAGAGATTAAGAAAGCAGTCAAATTTATGAAGAGTTAAAACATTTCTATTCTCATGCTATTCTTTCATTTGCAATTTTCTTTGGTATAAAAGACATACGGCAAACATTACATGAAGTAGCATTGGTCATTTTTTTAAATTATTCTTTCCCTTTAACTTATGTAAAATTACAATTTTGTTGAATACTTTGCTTATAATTATTTGCCTAGATTCTTAGCCGCAATCATAGGAACAGATTTTTGAAAATATGCTTGAGAAACCATCATGAAAATGGCAATGACGTCCTCTAAATTAATAAAAATTATTTCTGAAAATATGATTTTGAGGTCATAATAAAAGTGACAATGTCATCACTGAGATCACTAGAAAACATTTCTGAAAATGTGCTTGGGAAGTCATCATAAAAGTTGCACTGCCATCGTATTAATCACTAAAAGATATTTATGAAAATGAGCTTTGGAACTCACAATAAAAATGACAATGCATTTTTCTAAATCACTAGAAGATATTTCTGAAAATGTGTTTAGGAAGTCATAATAAAAATGACAATACCGTTGTCTAAATCACTAAAAGAGGTTTATGAAAATGAACTTGGAAAGTCATAATAAAAAAGACAATGTCAATCGTCAGAAGCAGTTTCGATGTTCCTTTTGAATATATAAATGTTTTTGAAACGACTAAGCTTAATTTTTATACTCGGATAACAACGAACATTTAGATTATTATAGGTAATGGCTTAGATATTATTTTATTATTTAGATACTATTTAGATATTACATGGAGGTTTATTAATGTCTATTATTCTGTTGTTTTGCACGTAGTCTTGAGTAATCATAGTAATCGAAAAAAAATTCTAAATCGAGATTTTGACAAAATTCCACATTTCAGACTTCCCAAAGTAGGATAAACATATTTTTAAAAATGTCCATCTACATTTCTGTCTGAGACAGAAGTAGCTCAAAAAGTTAACAGACGGCTGAATTATACAGATTTTACAAAAAGTTTGCAGATATTTTGAGTAAGAAAGGGAAAAAAAAAGCCAATTTTTCCGAATATGCGAATGTAAGATAATTAAAAACAAAAAGAGCTGTAGGATGCAATGAGAAAAATTCAGTGAACAAAGTTATCTATGACGTAGAAACCTCTCGAAGTTTGAGCAAAATCCAAAGAAGGCTTGACTGTCTCTTGTTCAGTATATTCAGAAGTAAAGAAGCGCTGTAATTCTAAAACGTGTTTTTATTAGCTATACATAAAATCAATCTCACAATCTTCGGATTCGTAGCCAGACAACATGACCACAGTACAAAAGTGATCACTCAATCTCCAGGTGACTATATGGTTTATGAAGCTTACTTGTAACATTAGTTTTTACTTCGTCGCCTTTAATTACCTGGAAAACAAAGAATGAACAACCTGAAAAGCAACTCAAAGTAGAAACCTGAATTGATCTGTAGTGGCAGGAAACACAAAAAATGTCTAAGTCAAGCACACCAGGAAGAAGTGGGATTGGTTGCAATGTCTGTATTTTGCTAGAAATTAAATTTTCATTCGACCGTGCATTAGTAGGATAAAACAAAACGTTTGCAAGTCTGTGCAATTGTGGTAGATTTAATTTAAACATTCGAGACAATAGTTTTCACTTTTAATTTGTTAGTTTGCGATATGAATATGAAAAGTTGAATAATTATTCTTTTGGTGAACTAAATTCGTAAAACCTTTTTATTGATGACATTTTATATATGTAATATTTGTTTGATTAAAAACATCATAATATCACTATTTTTTACTATCAAGTGAATCATTAACAAATATATAAAACCGTCCAATTTTTTTTTCATGCACAGCCAACCGCAACTTTTTTAAAAAATCAAAACCAGAATATATATATGAAAGCTTTTTTAATACAATATAAAGACCTAGATATTTATAGCATATTATTTCTAATCGTATTGTTATATAATTACAATATTACATCACAGCACAGAAAGTGCACTGATTAGATAATTTTACAGATATTTGTGTTAAATATAGTGATTAGTGAGTCAATGCCATACCTACTATGGAGATAAATTCCACAAAATTTGATGAAATTGGTGATATAATGGACGATTTCAGAAAATTTCATAGTCCTATCAGCAATTCCCTTATTATTCTATTAACAACTATTCAACTAGAAACTTTTATGCCTTGCACGGAAACTTAAATGTCCTGTAGACAAGCATGATTTCCTGGTTAGTGTGTCAATATAAACTCATCTTAAGCGAGTTGACTTTTAAAGTAGCAGACGATTGGAGAAGCGTAAATAGTCGTGCAACGTTGCTCTTCTGCAAGCATTCTCTAAGCAATTAATGCTTGCTTATAATTTATTTCATGCTTTTGTATTTTGTTTTATTGCAAGCAATGCTATAATGAAATTTCAGTTGTGTTTAGTGTTCTATATTCGGGTTGAATAAATAACTGTATTTATCAGAATGGATTTATTAATTTATTTTGAAATATACTCCCAGCAGTTAACATGATTTTTTACTTATATTTTCAGTAACGATATTTTTAATAAACATTTATAATGTTATTAGTAACTTTGAAATTATTTTTCTTAGTTCTTTATGAACTTTAAAACAGTTTATTAGGTTGCAATTTTTTAATACAGTTTTGTTTATTAAATGCATAGGATATGTTTTCACCTGATTACATATTCACGACATTGGCTTCCTCGTAGGAAGGGTGGAGTAACAGAAACGTTTTGGGCTATGCTAGTTTGATTAACATTAAAATTTTCTGGTTTAAAAATTCAATTTATAGTTTTGTTTGGTGATATGGCTTAGGCAATACATGACACTTATGTAATATTCTCATTACCTGACCATTGTTCAAAATGATAAGGCTACCAATGATACCAAAATAATTTTTATGTTACTTCAAAATGCGATTATCAGAAAAGTGATAAAGTGATGTACTTTTATGCTATGAATTTCCCTAATATTTAAATTATCGTAAAACCAATTCCATTTATATATCTCCTTAACACCGAAATTATCAAAATATTAATCGTTTTTTGACACTTTTAAAATTTATATTTCAAGTTCTTTAGTTTATAATTAAGATGCAAGATATACTAATTACATTTAGACATATCTTATTACTAATTAAGTAAATTTATTTTAACACTTATCAACATTCAATTTCGCTAATGTGAACTCCTATTTCCTTTTAGAGATAAATCCCAAAAGTTTTCAACAGCAATTAAAAACTAGAAAAAGGATACTTTTTCATCTAAAATGGCGAATGTTTTTCAATGATTATTTACTTAATCTCGATCAGAAATCGGCACCCTTTTTAAACTTCTTTAAATAATTTAATGTCTTTAATTCTAATGAAGATCCCCAATTACCCATCAACTTGGCGAAAAGTTATCACTTGGTTTTCAACGATCTCTTAAACTTTGCTGTCATCTTAGCAAACTTTTTGACGTGTGCGGTTTAGCTTTCCTTTGATATCCTATCGTATCGACTAACATTTATCTCAAGAAATAATAAAAAATATCTCCCTATGCAAAATACGATATGAGCTGCAGTATTTTTTATCAGCCCATTACTGCAATGAATTAACAAGTTGAAATGGTTTTAACATTTATAATGGGCTAATGAGCGTTACTAAAAAATTTGATTGTAGACACACATTTTCACATTCCTTGTCAGATTTCAGTTGATTTTGACAATTTTACTCGAATGATACAACTTAAGAGGATTTATTGCCACTAAAAAATTTGTGCTATTCCCTAAAGAGTGTGAAATGGGAATTGAAAGGTTGTAAAATTTTCCTTTATATATTTAGAATTAATAAATTTGAAATTATTAATTTTAGAATTAATAAAATGAAAAAAAATACGCTTTTTTATGATTTCATTTTTGCACGATTTTATTTATTTCCAAAAAAAAATTCACACTTGATTTTAGGTATCCTAACATATTGAAAAGGTCGATTTTTAAATCTAAAATGGCGAATGTTTTTCAAAGATTATTTGCTTCCGCTCTAGTAGAATTATACATCCTTTTTAAATTTCCGAAGTACTTCTAAGTACCATTGATTCTTAAGAAGACCTCCAGTTACTCAGCAGCTTCACGAAATGTTGTCACTTTGCCTTCAACGATCTCTTTAACTTAACTGTGATCGAAATAAATCTCTTTCCATGTGCGCTTTAGCATTCCTTTGATGTCCTATCTTATCCACTAGCATTTCTTTCAAGGAATAATCATAAGCATTTTTCTCCCTATGCAAAAAATGACATGGGCTGCTGTGCATTTTTGACAACGCTTTACTGCAACGAAGTGTCTTAACAAAAATAGCTTAACGTTTAACATGAGTTAATGAGCTTCACAAGCAATTCGATTGAGGACACATATTTAAACAAACCTTTGCATATTCGAATGTAATTTGTCATACTTGTTTGATACCACTTAAAAAGGTTTAATGCCAATAAAAAATTTATACTATTCTCTAAAGAGTATGAGACGGTAGTTGAAAGGTTAGAGTTATTAGAAAAAAAAATAGAAAATATTTTTCAGAATTCTTATGGCAACGCAACTATCTGACGTTTAGTACAAAAATAATTTTCGGCAGCATAGCAGTAAGGAAAGTCACATGAGAGCAGTATAAATGTATTTAAGTTAGAAAATATTGCATATTAATTTCTTTACATATTTTTTTTTTCAAAAAGTATTAGTCGATTCAAGTTCAGTTTCTTAAATAAATCGTAGTAACGAATATAGAGATTGTTAAATCCTTTTCTGTAACCGTATAAAAATGATGAATATTCTAAAATAAAGAAAATATTCTTTTTTATTGTGTTCATTAGTTTTAAATTTCTAGAACAAAGAAGATAGTTCATTAAAATAAGTAACTAGAGTGAAACATATTGATGGAAATTGCTATTCTTTTATATTATTTTAGTATTTTTTATCCAAGGAATCAAATATATATAAATCCTTCATGAAAAGATGAAAAATCAAAGCTCATATTTTTTATTTAAACCTCACAGCTTTTATCTTATATTTTAAAAAAATGTCGAAAGGTCAAATAGAATCTCTGTATTTGAATCAAACAAAAAATAAAATGATATAAAAAAAATATTTTAGAGAAAAAAATCATTCAAAAGAAAAGTTCAAGTGCTTTAATAGCAAAAAAATGATACAATTGCCTGATTAATCCTAACGATCATAAAAAAATAAATTAACCCATGATCATTTAATTTCGATACGTTGCTTTTTTGAAACATGAATATAACATTCCAAAAAGAAAAGAAAAAAATAAAGAAATGAACTTCCTTCCAATTTTTTTTGTGGGGAAGAAAAAAAGGATTTTTTTTTTCCAAAAGCAAAAAATGCGTGAATAAAAACTTTATATTTTTTCATGGATTCAGATAATGCAAATCTGGCATTAATAAAGTTTTTTTTAATGCAAGCTTTCAATTATTTTAGGATTTAAAAGAGGTGCATTAGTCGAATGTACTTTTTCTGAATGGTTTTCAGTTTCCTTTTATACATTACCTTTTAAGATTTTTTTTTTTTCATTTTTAGTTTTATTTTTTTTTTTTGTAATAGAGCAAGTATTAAGATTTAAAAAAAATGTATTAAACTGTATATGACTATAAAATGATGATTTTAAAAATGCACAATAATCTCAAATTCCTAATCAGGCTGCTATTAATTCTTACAAAGGGAATGGAACTAATTTATGAAAGCTGTGATTTTTTGTCAGCTTTAAAATATCCTGGTGTCCAGTAAATGAACTTATCAGGATTTAAAAAAAGATATGAATGAAGCTATTTCATTAAAGTAGATTTTGTAAGAGTCAAAATATTCATCCTCTATGAAAAATATTGGAAAAATGAAATCTACATCAAAAAAATATACATTCACGAATTATTATTTTTTATAAAAACTGACATTTAACTATCTATCTTTAATTCTTTCTTTGACTTAAATTTGATTTAGGTTTTAGAAACATGGCAGATCTTAATTTAAAGATTTAATTTAATTTTTATAATCGGTGGCAAACGTTTGTCTCTTTATTCAAAGTTTTATTAATATCTTAATTTTCAAAATTCATCTCTCATTCATCCCACGTCTAAAAAACAAGTAAAACAGTGAATCCATCGTATTCACTGGGATTATTACCAGTGGGATTATAGGATGAGAGCTCTTTTGGTTGAAAATG
>JAPMOQ010057505.1:2162618-2311110 GCA_026543055.1 Argiope trifasciata | reverse complement strand
ATATAGAAAGGAAACGAATATTGTCGAAAAATTCGAACTCTTGATTTTGACGAATCATTAATTTCTCCGAATTTGGAATGACATAAGTTTGTCTACGAACTCGAATTCAAAAACGCTTTGAATTAAAATTTGGAAAGTGATCCTTACACCAAATTTATAAATTTTTGAATCAAAATTTGAGCTAAATCTACATAGATGTCCAAATAAAAGTGTACGTAATATCCACAAAACATAGAATACTAAATGAATAAAATTTGGAACACAATATTAGATCTGCATATAATTCTGAAAACAATCCAATTGATTCTTTATCGATTTGTACATTCATATACGTGTAAATTCAAAGTTGCAACGACTGAAATTTGATATATGATCTGGTCACTAATATTGCAGTTTATATCAAAATACCGTTCTAATTCAAATACCGTTCTAACAAAATAAAGCAATCAATGTTTGGATAAAACTTATTGAAGAAATTTCTATCCCTTTGTCAGCACATATGTAAACACGGTAACTAAAAAAATGTAAAGAGCTATATGGATGAAATTTGGTAAACATTTATTTACTATTAGATATATCAACATGTATTAGATTTCGGACAAACTCTGTGAAAAACGAGCTTTTTATGTTCTACATATTCATATATATATCTGAACATTACAAATAACACAACGAATAAGATAAATAAAATTTCGTGCCCAATCTTTTAGACCCCTGATAAATTTTCAATCTAATCAGCGAAAAAGAAGGAATCCAAAGTAATTATTTGTTTTATATTATTATATTAAGAAGTACAAAATGCACTATACTTAGTAAATGCCTTTGAAGTTCATTAGTTTGATTAAATATATAAAAAAGTCAAAAGGACATTAATCCCACTGTTTTCTATTTTTTTCTCTCTTTCGATTCAGTTCCTTAAATTCCAAATGTATTGATACGCCTAATTCGGTGATACATCTTGTTCGAAATATTTATTATTTTTTCTTCTCAAGAGCACTCAAAAAGTTTGAGATTTGCGTACTGTAAGTTCTTCAATTAACTTATAAGTTAATTGATTTTTTTGTTTTAATTATAGATCCCAATACCTAAAAGTCTTCAATACACGTTTTAGTATGCCATCGAATGTGAATGGATTAATTCAATCGTTTCGTAAATAAGTTTTCAACTCAGCGGGAAGTGTTTCTTCAAAACTTTACTCGTATATCCTCTAATAAATCCCTATTCACTTCCCAAAAAAGTCTGGACCTTGAACAAGACCATGAATGTTACAAGGATTCAGAATTATACTTTTGTAGTCCCATGTACTGTATCTAGGTTTTTCATAGTACAACAAGGAAAACCCGCAGGCTAACATAGTTGTAAAAGATCGATCCATGGTGTAAATCTAGCATTTTTTTACTGAAATGTAATGTGCTCTCTTTGACGATTAATAGCTTGCATGTGGTTAAAAAACAAGTAATACAAACCGTAAATAACAAAAATGAAATATGTATTTTGGATGACATTTTCCAACCAATAGAAAGAAATACTTGACTCAAACCTTCAATTATACTCGTATAACGATATACTAAGTTTCATTAAATGACAGTGCTCCCCGAAATAAAAGTTCATAAATCTATAAAAAGTACACACCGAAAACACCTAGACAGATTTCGTTCCATATTTGTTACTTTACATTTTACATGATAAATTCGTGCATCAGATTTCGTTCCATATTTATTACGCATCTACATTTTATATGATGAATCCATGAATCAAATTTTATTCATATAGCTCTTTTCATTTAGTGGTTATATTGTGCTCAGACAGCTGATAGATAGAATTCCTATCAATGGACATCATTCAATATTTGATAGAAAATTATCAATGCGATATAAAATCCGTATACCAAATTTCATTCGTCTAACCAAAAGCGTTCTTGAATTATCATGTTCGTAATTCCAAAAATATATTTTTCTTCGTTAGGGTTTGAAACAATAGATTTGACAAAATCTTGACTTTTTTAATGATTACAATAATTTCCCCCTTGTATACAAAAAAGTAAAACTCAGTAATGCTGATAGATTAGTTTCAATTTTTACTTTTTTCAACAAAAATATACCAAAATTTAGGAACAAAGTCTATCTGTTGGTGAACGGATGAAATTTGGCACGCTGTTTTTATAACAATTTTGTAACATTTTTCAACAAAGCTGTTTGATTCATTTACAGAAAATTTATTTGGATTTTCAATCACAAGTGTACATTAATTACGATATGTAGAACAGGATGAATAAAATTTGATACACAGATCCCACACTTAACATGTAGATCTATCTCAAGTTTTGAACCAATCTTTCAAAATTTGAACGTTTTTAAGATGTATCGCATATACAGTTCGACAAGCGGTCGAGATGCATGTGGATGCAGTGTCAAAAAGATGATGATTTAAATAAATGAAATTTGATATCCGCGTTTGTTATTAAAGCTACAGTTCTTTGTTAAATTTTAATGTCCGTTAGTTGAAAAAAAAATGCATATTCTACTTTCTGTACTATATACAAAATTGCTATTGTTCGGAAAATAAAAAGAAAAAAAAATCTTATATCTCGAGGCATTCCTTTAGGTCTACAATTTCATGTAAGTCGAGGGAGGCAGCAATAGAAAAGAAAGTATGGAAGAAAGTTTCGGGGACACTGGTTTAATGAATTATTTGCTACAATTTTTATTTTGTTTCACATCCGATCCTCATTTTTAGTTGTTTGATTTCCATTGAGATAGTTCCACACAAAGCTATTCGATAGTTCCGCTTTGCTAACAAAGAGAATATTTGTTGTAAGTTTGACCTTGAGATTAATAACTGCACTGCAAATGCTGCACTAAACGGAAACAGAGTTAAATGAGAAAGGAACGGGGGAGGGGAAGAAAGAGTGAAAAGGAAGAACAGTTTTGTATTATTGTGTTTTAAATAACAGCTCTACGCTTTAATAATTCTGTCAATTAATCAATTCTATGTACTTTGGTGATATCTAATTTGAATTTTATGTTTTTTTGATTTCACTCGAGCTCATTAAAAGAGATTACTCGGAAAGGCTCACTTAAGAATATTGTATAATTTCCATGCAAAAATACAAATAAATTCATTAAAACGGAAATTACAGTCCTTAGTTTTTAGTTTGAGAATATTTAGAAATGCATAGAATATTTGTATAAAATCTTGCCAATAAGTACTTAAAATTACCGAAAACATTTAACTCATAATACAAATCACGAATTCATTTTTTTGCATAATTCTATTTTCTGCCAGCACTTAATAGTTAATACAGGTTATCCAATAAATTTTTGTTAACTTAAAAATTAATATGAAGTAATTTTGAAAACTAAACAATTTATGTTTAAATTAAATTCTAATTAAATAAAATTTAAATAAATTTTATTTAAATTGAATAAAAGTTTGAAGAAAATTGTTAATGTTGTTAACCTTGAAAGAAGAATTGCATTTGAAAAAGAAATGAAAATTGATTACATTTTTTCTTCTTCTTCAATATTAAAATTTAATATTTTTCAGAAATTTATTTCAAGGATATTTAGCAAAGCATTTGCTTTTTTTCTTCGACAAAATTACATACCGATAGTTAAATGAGAAATTTTTATTCATTTTGTGAAAAGTTTTAGAAGCAGTAAGTAAATCCTATGATTCAAGAATTTTTTTTCTAAATAATTAGACTTTCCTCTTCAATTAGAATAATATATTTTCCATTAATATCAGGTTAAGGCTTTGGGACTTATAGACAATGCAATTTCAGAGGTCATTTTCCCACTCCTTACTTTCAAAACTTGATTTTTTATTACTTTTTAATTATATCTATCAGCTTTTAATTAAGAATATTGTGACAAACTTAAATAGCAATGCTTTCATTTATTGAATTTCATTATTACTTAAATAACAATTCTTTCATTTATTTCAACATAATTTACTTTCATAAAAATTGTTTTTATCATCTTGTATATAAAAGATTAAATCAAAAAATGATTTTTTACAAAACAATAAAAAATACCGACTTTTTTCAATAAAACAAAATATTTTAATGCAAATTTTTGATTAATTAATTTGTAAGTCAGCCAATCCAATGCAAAAAGTGTCTCATTAATCTTGGAAATATGAACCAGCGGTTATAGTTTATTACAAACTCTCTAATAAAAGTACAAACTTCCCTGCCTTGCATAATATTATAAGTATAAAGCAGGATCGTAAATGTCACGAATACTCAAACTTTTATTTGCAGATTCTCACACAGGAGAGCTGTGTAATTTATAGCATAATAAAAAAATTGGTATTCGTTTATTAAATGCACGCCATTGAAAAACAGAGCCAAATATCGATCCCTGACGTAAATCTAACATACAATTTTTGGGTATTAATTACTACAGGCATTTGATATACAAATATCAGAAAATCGAATATATATTTTGAGCTACTTTTTTCCTGTCTTATTGAAACGAAAATTTGGAATAGGGAAACAATTTTAGTCTCAAGATCATATAAGAAAATTTCAATTTTTTAAAAAATTATTGCATTTTTGAGCTTTGAGTTTACATGCATATAATAATTTAAACTGATGAGCTATCAGCTTTTACAGGTTGGGTTCCAAATCTAGGTGGTAGCTTCTTTTCAAATGCTTTACTCGTGCCGAATTTTATCTGACTAGATCTTTTTTTTCTATAGTTATTACTCTCACTTGTACTCGAACAGACAATGAATGATTCTATTCAACTTCCTCTGAATGGATTTGATTCGAAATTTGATAGAAGTCTTCAAATTTGGTATTAATTCATTGTCCCAGTTCCTTTTGATTTTGAGTTGTCGTCTTCACGGGTAGTCGGACATAGTTCCAAACATTTGTTTTTCGAACTCAGGATGGTCTAAAACACAGAAATTTGTCAGAGTCTTGAGTTCAAATTTTTTGACGAATACAATGATTTCTATTAATATAATTAGTGTATTAAAAATAAACAAACTAAAAAATTCTAATAATAAGGTTTGAATAAATTGGACTACCCAATTCTTGTAAACTAAATGAAAACATTAAATTAAATTACCCTGAAAATATTGTAGTGAAAAGTTCAAGGACATAATCTTCGTAAGTTACGAGGCTATTAGGTGTTTGACAACTTTACATATTTGACAATCCTGACCTGCAAGTCCTTTTAAAAACATAATGACAAAAACGGGCAAAAACTCTTAAAATGTTATAAAAACACCTCATACAGATAAAAAATAAAATGGCAGGATAAAGAATTTCAACGACTATTACGGGATCATCAATCAAAAGGGGATTGCTTCTTGAACACTATTTTCAGCAGAAGAAAAATAAAACACAGAATTTGAAACATAAATTTTCCTTCTATACATTGATGCTTATTTGAAATTTTATCTCTTATCTCCCGAAATATATTTGTTTAATGTTTTCGTATTCAACTTATCGCAGATTTTCTATCAGTTCTTCATTATACAGTTTGGATGAAAGTAATAGCTAATTACGTGAACAAATGACGTTCTTCTTTACGTTTATAAAACATTGCACGTTTATATTAACTGTCAAAAATGGAAAAATATTGTTTGATAAGGAGAAAATAATTTCCTGGAATTACATCACAATAATTGGCTACGGTCAGTATGCATTCTATTTAAAGAGAAATTTAAAACAATGTATATAAACTATAAGCTTAACTAAAAGGAAGTATCTGTGAGTATGCACTTTATAGTGACTCCATTCCTAAGTATATTACTCAAAGTTCTTATGATAATAGTTTTGATATATCATGTATATTTGTCTATTATGAATGTTGTAATCAGAAAATCCGAAACAACTGCGATCAGCTGTTGACAAGGAAGATAAAAATAAAGGATGGAAAGAAAGTAGAATATTTTAAATTGCTTTTCCACGTTTAAAACTAAACACATACTTTTTTAAGGTGGGGATAACCACAAAATAAGTCATAGTTAATGAAATATGCATACTATATGCTGACATTAATTCGTTGCATGTTATTGAACAAATCATATTTGTTGTTGTTGCATTGCGTAGTATCACCGATGTGACAGATGGGGCCGTGGTGATCTGATAGGGAACCTTTGGACTTCAGAACGAAATAGCCCCATAGCTCTCTGCTTTCGTAGTACGATGCCCATGAATTTTAGCTGAGCAAAACATTAGTGGGATACATATGGAAGTTAGAACAGCTAGGTGACGTCCCAGGAATTGTTTATCCATTCGAAGTCAGCCACAAAATACTCCTTAAGTTCAAAACATAACAGAGCAATATATAGTTCTTGTGGTAAAGATTAGGCTTTAGAATAGAGAGTTCCAAGTTTGAAATTGGATTCCGTCATGCATGTATAGACGATACACGTTAAATCTGACATCGAGGATCAAACATGTTTTCAATCATATGGGGGGAAGTTTGGAAAGAGCGTGCAGGCTAAAATATCATTATTTGCTTAAAGTTTAGAATAGGACATCATGATTAAAACATCCTTTGTATCATGTTAACATTGTAGCTAATATAATTAAACGAAATTTATAAAAACGAATAATTTTTTTTTCAAGATTTAGATATTTTTGGCCTAATAGATTACTTATAAATACATTTGACATATGCATAGCGATACATTTGAAGGCGAAAAACTTATAAAAAATGACAAAAACCACTGATAAACAAATGAAATCTATTTTCGAAAAGACTACCTTCCAAAGACAACTTGGAGTAATGATGATAAAGTGTTATGTTCTCGAGAATGGAATTGTAGGCCCATTCCCTGCAAAGTGAATGTGGATAGTGAACAGATGATTTATAGTAGTATAATGTGAAAAATTAGAAAGGTGGTACTCCTTTAGATGACTTCCTCTTTATGGGACTACCACTCAAAATATAATCCTTTTCTATAGTTTGAAAAAGAAACTTTAAACCCCATTCATTCAATTAGCCCGCCCCTATTTAAAAAATAGTTAGCCCCCATTATGATGTTTTTATAGACATTAAAAAATTATTAACTGATTAATGAAAATTAATATGAAATAGAAAAAAAGGTGAGGAGAGATTTAAGGAAGAGAAATTAAATGTTTCGAATATTATAATTTAGTATACTTTCTTATATTAATAAAGATTTTAAATCTAATATTCTCGCAATCTGTCTTAAATGAAATAAAAAAAAAATAGTATGATCGAATTATATGGTGACAAACTTTTCTCAATTCAAAAGTTTTATTGCTCATTGCATGATTTATAATTTAGGAATCCTCGAAAAAGAAAAAAATATTGATTTTTTTCCCCCACGTCACCTTTTTTTTTAGGTTCAATGAGATTTCCTTTTCGTTTCATCTGAATAGCAGTTCCTTAACAGAAAGTCATTTTGTTCGATCTTTCCTTTACTTGAAATAGTAAACAAAACACTATCAAGTTATAAAATCGATTCGGTTTAATCTGATAATCTGCCCACGTAATTATTTTATTTATCATGCTTGTAGCAACGGATAAAATTATATTTATTCTCTGTTATGTTTTTTTGTTATTTTTTTCGATTTTCGACAAATAAACCATCAAATGTTTCGATCAACATATAAACGTAGTCATTCATTAAAGAGAATTGAATTATTTAATTAATGTAAGAATGCGACAAGAATAAATAACCATTTATAGATTACTGTCATCTGTAACATCCAAATAAATAAAAGAGAGACTTGTAAATACTTAGTAAAAAGAAGAAGGAAGATTTTAATAAAAACGTTATGACAAATATCTAATTAGTAAGTATATCAATATTTAATCAGCATATTAGCAGATTTAATTAGCCTATTTTCTGATCTTAATTGTTACTTTTCGTATAAATTAAATACCCGGAGATATTTTTAATTTTTTTATTTATTGAATTCAAAAATGCTAGCAATTATTCAATAAATTTTTATCATTCATAAATAACTATTAATAACTTATTGAAAAAATAAATCTAGGTTCCGGGCCTATTTTTTAAAAAAACGTTTCATCCAATTTGCAAATTTCCGAGAATTAGGAAAATTAAAAAATCGCTTCTTGTAAAAATATATTCTTATTTTAACTAAAAATTAAGTTTCAAATCATAAGATGATTTTGTGAAGTATGATTATTACTTCATATAAAAATATCATTTTTTAAAAAGAATCTCAAATAGTGCGTGTTTAAATGTTTAAAAAAATCTTTATATGTGAGAGCTGGTTTTTTGTCGTGCACTTTTATTTACATTTTTACTTTCTCCTGTATGTCGTTTACACTTAATAGCCAGTAACGGTCTATTTGATACGATAACCTTGGTCTTATTATGTAATAACTGTTTCACATTTGGTCACAAATACTGATCATGACCCCTTTCTGTCTTAGCATCCATCCCTTCCACCACAAATAATAAATTAGGGTTCTGTGACTGACAGTTCTGAATAACACAAATCATGATTTATCAGATACGAAGGCAATGACCACATTAGCCAAACGACACAAAGCTGTATATACCGGTGATTTCTTATCTCCATAATTAAAGTGCCTCTCTGAAAGAAGGAAAATTTTAATGTTTCATAACAATCAATAAAATAATTTTTAGCAATAAAAAAACAGCAGCATCCTATCAGTGTAAGGTATATTACAAAGATTCTCCTTCAATAAATTTATCTAGAAAATTTTCTGAAGATATAAGAATCAGTCATGTCAGAAAGGATAGTTTGAAGTTCTAATTAAATATTTTCAAAAAAATTCACTTAAAAAATTAATTATTACAAAATTAAAATTCCAGTTTAAAATATGTTTCTTATTTTTAATTATTTTTGATCTTGAACTATTGCAATTTAACAGTCATTGAAAAATGCTCCTTTTAAATCGGTGATTAATTTGAAATCCCCTACTAAAAATTACCTAAATCGAAACAACAATCCTTTAGAACCTTATATTCCCAAACACGGTACTTTATTTCACTATATACACAAAGTCAATAAAATCAATAGTAATGAGATAATTATGTTGAGACACAAGGCTAGATAAAATATCCGTTTTAACACATAATTTGCTAAATTTCTATGCTGTAATCATGTTATCTTAACAATATTAACAATTTATTCATTAAGAATTGGTTCTCGTCAAGGTTATTAATAATATATTTTAGTGACTTATTATAAATCATTTTTCCTTTTAATGATATTTTAACCACGGTACATTCAAATATGTGCTGAAAGTTGCATGATTTCTATTCTTTCGCCTTTGTTATTTATTTTTCAGATGGAATTTTTATCATTACAATAAAGGAAAAAAAAGCAGATGTAATATTTGAAATAATTAAAAATTTTGTCACTGGGCCCAATAACAGAGAAAAAATTATTTGAAATAAAAATAATTCATTTATACATTTATAGCTTCAAAAAAGTATTTAAAAATATATAATAAGATTAAAATTTAAAAAAATTAAATTCTTTTAAAGTTTAAAAAAACGATTATTATGAATTCGTTTTATAAACAAAATTTTAAGCTTTGGTTTCACTTGCTAATGGGCTTATTAAAATTACATATATATATTTTTCTCATTAATGTATGAAAAAAATCACCATTTTTTAAATACGTTTTCTTCTTTTTGCCAAAAATAAGCTCTGTTATTAAATAAAGGATTTTTAAAAAATATTATTAGTTGTATTAACTGGTTATTGAAAATGATATAAAGTGGTTAAATTGCTTGAAAACTCAAGAAAAATCTAATTAAAGCAGCCAATTCAGCTTGCTTTCTTATTAATTCCAAAATTATAGAAAGAAAAAATAGTTTTTTCAAAACAAAAAAAAAGAAATCTTAATAAAATTTTAAATTATATTAATTAATGATATATGAGTTTTTTTTTTATTAAATTAACATATGTACACACAGAATTTTTTAAAACTGATATTGCTTTCAGTTCAAACACTTCAATGCTTATAAATGTGCACTTAAACTTGACATTTATCTAAAAAGTTCTGCAAATAATTACTCACAAAACTTAGCAGCTCGAAAGAATATTTTTTAAATAAAATAACGATAGAATTTCTCATTTTCTCCGATAATTAATAGAAAATTCTAAATAATTCCAAGAAATCAATACTTATAATTTTTTTAATAATTTTCTTATATTGTAATTGATTAATTACTATTCGATTATAAATCAAATTATAAGTAAAAATTGATGGAAAAAAGTTCGAAAATGTATTTAAAAAATTAAAGCTTTAACAGTCAATGAAAAGACAGATAAAAAAGATACTTACATCTGATGATATCAAAATAATGGAATGCAGGTGCAACGAAGCGCAAATTACGGCAAGCACGCTGTGAATACAAACAAATCACTTTCATTTCACTCTCTCAGCAACATCTTTACCCCAAACAAACACAACAGTGGAAGAGAAACTTCAGAAACCTTGTTTTGCCTTCTGGATGATGAGAAAATATGATATTTACAGCGCCATCTGTCGACGAAAAGATAAGCATTTCAGTAGAATTAAGCGTGAAAGCTGTGTAACACTTGGATTCTGAATTTAATTTTTGTCAGATAGGGAAAAATGAATGTTTTTTATACGCTAAAAGCAAGTTGTAAAAAAAAAGAAAAGGAGGGAGCAAGGAATATATCATTTTGATTAATTGCAGACTTGGAATTTTTTTTTCTATTTGTGATTCATTTTTCATAAAGACTTTGTCATCCCGCTGTTGTCAGAATTTCTTTTCACGACTCTTATTTCCGAAATCTTCTGCTTAGTTAAACAACTATTTGACGCCTTATTCGAATACAGAAAAAAAATACTATGATCGCATAAAGGATAAAGAGCTAAATAAATGAAAGTATTTTAATTTAATGCTATGCAGTTATATTTCATCTGACAAAAATATTTAAATATTCTGATATTTGTCCCCATGTAATATCATTGAGGTATTATTTTTTTTCAATAGATCTCAATGACTGAAATTTACATTAATTTCACCCAATCAACCTCTTTATTCATTGAATTAACAACTCACAACAAATAATTGTCATTTAGGAGACATGTTTAATTTAAAACTAAAATACTGTAAAGTATCTAGCGGCTTTATTCATTTAAACACCAATATAAGAATAACATATTCAGAATCCAGTGAAAAAGATACAACAAAAAATATATGCAAACAATAATAAAAATCGAAAGAAAAATTAAGGAAAATTACATATTTTCATCCGAAAAAGACTTTTTGTTCTCATGCTATAACAAAATGCAGACTGATCCATGATCTACTGAAGTTACTGATTGTTTTCTTTGACAATAAACAATATTTAAAAATAGCGAGACTGAGAGGGTTTTTACAGTTAATTTTTCTCCTTAGTCGAGTCAGTTGGCTATTGGGAAGTTTTTCTTGACCTGACTCTAAGCGAAACACAAATGTGGGCCAATTTCCTTTCAAAATTCTCCAGTAAAGCCTGGTTCAACATAGATGCCATTTTTCCCATAATCATGAACTGGTTAGTTGTAACTGAAAGTGAACTGGTTAGATATAATTGAAAGTGAAACCAAGACAGCAGAATACTAATCTACGCCAATAGCCAACTAATCAATGACACTGTGTCATTGATTCCTTTAAAAGAAAAATGGATTTCACACTGAAAATAGAAAATTAGAAACAGTTATTTGGCAGTTAATAAATCAGAAATGAAAATAAAGATGAATGTGAGCATATGTGAGTCTTTTACATGAAATAAGCTTAACTTAGAGCTACAGAACTTGATATATATTTCGGAAGGTAGGAAGGTGGCTCTAGATATATGTGGATTCGGAGAGATTTTTTAAAAAATTTATTACAGTTAATGAAATATTTAGCGAAATTTTCGCATACCTCCTTGATAACTTCCGAAAATAATAAAATATAAAATGAATTCTACATCATCTTAAAAATTAGAGATTATCTTTTTAATGATAACGATTTTTTTTCTTGAATTGCTTTTCTATGATTATTAATTTTAAAAAAATTATATTAAGCGTATTTTATAATGATATATTTCTTTCTTTATTGAAGTAGAAACTCAAATGTTTTCTTTATTGTAAAATTTGCTTATAAAATGCAGAATCCTTTCAAATTTTAAATTAAATCTTTCAAAGAATCGACTATATGTCGGTCTGTGTTTACTCATGAGTGTAAAAGCGATAACTTCAAAGTACGCAAAATTCAATCACAGAAAATTAACAATTGTAGTTCTAAGTCAAAATTTAGTTCAATCAGTTAAGAACAGTATCCAAAATACATTTGCGATTTCCTGATACTTGTTATTACCAGAATCAACGATAAATCATTAAATATTGCGTCCTAGATTCAGCGGGAGAGCTATATTCCCGCTAAAGATCGAGTTTTCGTAAATGTAGCACGCCCAATGGCATTTCCTTATATAAATGTCGGTTTGATAAAATGCATTACGATATAAATAACTCGCTTGTTTGAAATAAAAATATGGATAATCGGGGCAAAATGGGCAAACCAAGAATCATATATTTATAACAGTAAGGAAAAATTTTATTGAAGAGAATGAGATAACTTTTCGGGAGCTTTTCACAATATTTTATTTGTAAACAAAATATGATCCATATTATTTTACCATGTTGAATAGATTTTGATGCAAGCTATATTCTTCGTAAATTTTTGAAATTTTTTTCCAGTTTCTTTTAAAAGGAAACTTCAAAATCAAACAATGGCAAAAAAAATTTCATTAATCGAGCCTATTTTTAAATACCACTAACGTGTGATATAATTAGGTGTATAAAAACCCAAACTGAAAAATAGGGAGATACGTAATACATTGAGCAAAAAGGCATAAGACTTTTTAAATAATATGTGTTATATTATTAAAATTTGAAATTTTAAAATATTTTGTTCAGGAAAACGTTAAGATGAATAAAATATATTAAAGTTTCTAACATCTAATAATTTCTGAAAACCCACTTATTTCCAAAGACGATTAATTAATAAATAATTAATTATTATTAAATACGATTAATTAATTATAACAGCTCGATAAACAGCTTCAATGATAAATTTTTTAAAATAATTTTAAGTCTAATATTCTCTTGAATGTTAAAAAATCTTCATTTAAAAAGTTTTTGAAAGGGATTTTGTAAGAGAAAAAGGATTGAAACCAAAAGCAAGTCGTTGAATTCATATTCAGAAATCTAGATACATACATAAATGCATAATGAAACCAAGATATAAAGCTGTAGTTTTTATTGACACAGAGATATCTGAGTCCTCAAAAATTTATATTCATAGAAGAAAGTGCATGTAAGTGCGTCCAGTCTCCACCAGTTAAACTTTGAAGTGTGGAACTGCAAAATTTAAAAAATGCCCGGATGTTCACTTCAGAAAATGAAAGTGTGACTCGAAGCGATTCTTCCTTTGAAATTTTAGACAAAATGTTAATTAATTGGAAATTAAGCAAATTTTTTGAATTTTTTCATTCACATCATTCAAAAACATGATGGCAGAAATTTGACTTTTATACTATTCAAAAATTTTAAAAAATGCTTTACAATAATTTAGCATTGTTTGTCGTGCATTTTTAGAAATTCATATTAAAAAAAATATTATTTTCAAAGACAGAATTGGTTATCGAAATGAAATTGAAATAAAATTCGTTGTTTCATGAAATAATCGCGTGATTACCTTCCATTTTTTTCGATCTCAGGAAGGAAAATTTTACTGACTATCCACAGAATTATCCGAGAAATCAGAACGTGAAACTACATTTCCGCAAAAGGCAAAACGCAATTTGAAGTAATAGCTTCATAATTTAAATTTTTAATACTACTGCGATTCGACTTCGTTAAACAAACTTCTCCTTTTAATGAGACTCTGGAAAATCTTCTGTAAAAAAGATTCGATGAAAATTAAATGCAATTATTTTTATCAAAATTGCTGGTAGCCAAGACGATAGTATACAAATACGTAATGATGATATAGGAATAGATACGAATAAATTATATGTAACAGAAAAAAAACTGTTGCGCTCTTTAATATGCGATAAAGGTTTTTAATGGGTGTTTTTAATTGGAAGATACTCGAATTTAAGAGGATGCATTAATATGGTTCATGAAATAAATGCTTTAGATAAGCACTGCAAATGAAGCGTGGTTAAGAAATGTTATAATTTTTTATCCTGCTCTGTTTCATGATGTATATTTACATAACTTGCCTTGTAATTTTTTGTCAATTTTGAATAAATTAATACTTTATTAATAAACTTATTATATTTTTACTTGAATTACATAAATATTTTTACTAAGTAATTTTAATAAAAAATACATAAAGTCAAAGTAAACTGTGCAATTATTTGCCATATAGTTTTTATAATATTTGCAAAGTCCCAAAACAGCTTCTACAATATACACTGAAGTGACAAAAGTCATGGGATGACTGTTAATATCGTGTCGGTCCTCCTTTTGCCCGGCGAAGTGCAACAACTCGACGTGTCATGGAGTCCACAAGTCGTTGGAAGTCCTCTGCAGGAATATTGAGCCATGCTGTCTGTATAGACGTCCATAATTGTGAAAGTGTGGATAGTGCAGGAGTTTGCGCACGAACGGACCTTTCGATGATGTCCCATAAATGCTCGATAGGATTCATATCGGGCGATCTAGGTGGCCAGATCATGCACTGGAATTGTCCGGAATGTTCTTCAAACCAATCGCGAACAGTTCTGGCCCGGTGACATGGCGCATTGTCATCCATAAAAATCCCATCGTTGTGTAGGTACGTGAAGTCCATGAATGGCTGCAAGTGATCTGCAAGCGGCTGAACATAACCATTTCCAGTCAATGATCGGTTCAGTTGCACCAGAGGACCGATTCCATGCCATGTAAAAACAGCCCAAACCATTATGCAGCCACCACCAGCTTGAACCATGCCTTGCTGACAGTTTGGGTCCATGGCTTCGTGGGGTCTGCGCCACACTCGAACTCTACCGTCAGCTCGTAACAACTGAAATCGTGACTCATCTGACCACACCACGGTTTTCCACTGGTCTAGGGACCAGTCGATATGCTCACGAGCCCAGGAGAGTCGCTGCAGGCTATGTCGTGCTGTCAGTAAATGCACTCGAGTCGATCTTCTGCTGTCATAGCCCAAGGAAGACAAATTTCGCCGCACAGTCCTATCGGACACGTCCCTCGTACGTCCCACATTGATTCCTGCAGTTATTTGACGAAGTGTTGCGTGTCTATTAACATTGAAAATTCTACACAGACGTCGGCGGTTTCGGTCGTTAAGTGCAGGTGGTCGCCCACCGCGCTGTCCATGATGGGATGGGATGCCTGAAATTTCATACTCTCGGCACACTCTTGATACTGTGGATCTCGGAATGTTGAATTCACTAACGATATCCGCAATGGAATGACCCATGCGTCTAGCTCCAACTAACATTCCACGTTCAAAGTCTGTTAATTCTCGTCGTGCCGCCATAAATCACGAAAAAACTGTTCACATGAATAACTTGAACACAAATGAAAGCTCTGGAAAACGAACTGAGCATTTATACTTTTTTGCTGCGATACTACTTCCATCTGTATATTTGCATATTGCTATCCCATGACTTTTGTCACTTCAGTGTATATTCTAATGTAAGATAACATTAAGTATTTAATCTTAATGGGTTGATTCAGGAATTTCCTTCATCAAATTATTTCTGAAGATGAATTGAGTCATTTTGATGCCTTGTGTTACTAAGCCCAAATTATGAGGCTCCTCATTTAGTAGACCATATAGTTTCTAATTTCAAGACAATTGTCATTTAATAAAGTTTTTAATAATTTATTTCTGGATAGTTTTTTATATTTTAATAACTTTTAGAAAATATCCATGTTTTTATTTGTACATTTAATATGTTTTATAATTTATCAACTTTTGTTTACTATATTATAAACGAACGCTTTGTGTTTATAAATCTCAACTATTAAAAAAGAGAAATGCTTATGTGTGTTGACGTTCATATCATTTGACCTGGAATACCAAACTTACCATACATATATTTTAGAAGGTGACAACGTGCAATTTGGTGTGATTTTTCAAAATAATTTTTAGTTAAGCACCATTTTGATGTTTTTTGCACCATAACTCACGAGAATATTAATGGTTTTTACATAATCTTAAAACTCAAAATGCATTTTTAATGCTACTGATTTAAGAGACTTGTGGAATTTTCCAAAACCTTTGGCAAATTCTCACTTTTTTTTTCTCTCTCTCTCTCTTTTTTGCTTCATTTTTAGCAATCTAATTATATTATTGCTTTGGATTTCAAAACATTTTTTATTATTGAAAGTTTTTAAAAAAATTCCCCTTAGTTATTTGTGCAGTTTGCAAGACAAATAAAAAAGTGAAATCACAATACAGGGAGAGTTAGGAAATGGTGAAATACGTTTTACATACAAGATTACGTTTTGCAAGCGAAATTTACTTTTCCTCAAATTCTGACATCAAAGGACTGGTCTCCATCAGAAAAATTCATGTCATCAATGAACAGAGCATAAATATGACAATGAAAGTAAGTAACATGGTTTGAATAGTTTGGAATTTGGGAGAATCATAGCCATGGTAATGTACCTCAATCATTGAAATGGAATTAAATGTAATCAATATCTTCTATGAAACAATGGTCACAAAAGTAAAATAGTTTTCTAATAACAAAGTGAACATAAAATTCCAGATAGAAACGTGGGAGTTTACTGTTGACAAACTATTAATTTTATTCTAGTATTTTATAATTCATAGAATCTCTACTTTTTTCAAATGTATTCATTTGTTAAATGTTTTTAAATCAACTTGCGTGAGATCCCTTATAAGTTTTAGTGATGGCAACCCACTCAGTTTAGTTGATAATTCACTATAAGTTATTTCCTCAATAATTTATAAGAGATATATCTCATGTGAAACTAAAATGGAAGCAAAATGTAATCGTTTGTTGCTCACTAGTATTGAAGAAAAATCACTAAAAAGTGAAATATATTTTTATCGTTTTTCTTCTAGAAAAAAAGGAGCACTTTTAAACTAATGATCGCGAAACTATGGCAAAAACTTTTATGTACTAAAATTATTTCGTTTGCATGTAAAATGTGCAATCAGTAATTAAATTTGTTCGCTACATATTTGATATTAAAAAGCAATTCAGACTTGATATAACAGGAATCGTTAAAAAATGTTTTTATGCTGTATCTATTTTAAGATATTGTGAGATATTTTTAAACGGAAATACATTTTTAATTTTCTTTTCAAACTTATGCTCCCTAAAGGTAGCTGTGATTTAAGTCTAAATCAGGTCATCTTAAACTAGGAATCTCTATCTCAACTAATATTGTGTGCAATAATGTAAAAGTCCCCAAATTTTTTTTAAATCTTTCTCTCAACTTTCTAGATAAAACGGATTGGAAAAAATTATTTGGATTGCAGAATATTTTACTCAGATTCATCTGCAGTTGAAAAACAACATAAGAAATTATATAATTAATAAATATTAAATAATTAAAAAACACTTTTGTATTAAAAAATAAATGTATTCTTATAAAAGACAAGTACAAAAATACATACCAGCAAATCAGAGAGTAGAAATTAAATTTAAAAAAATAAGTAAGAAAATGAAAATAAAATAACGTAAAAATAAAATCACTCTAAAACAACTGCATGATGTATATTTTTATAAAATAATATCAGGATTCGCTGCTAAATATATACCATAAACAACGTTCCTCTTCAATCGGTATATATTTAGAAGCCAAAGTCTAACTTAGTTCGTCGTTGGCGTTCTCAGTGAATGTATTAGTAATAAGAAGTAAAGCTCAAAGTCAGTCTCGCATTAAACACTGTGACTCATTGAACGTTTTGTCAAAGGATTTTTTAAAAATAAGGAGGAAAGTATGCTGTAAATTAATGTTTTTAAAATTTCAAAAAATAGTAAATATAAATCAAATAATATAAATAAATAAGATAAAATGAAACAGCCGATTCTGAATTTAATGGTACAATAAGACAATTACATCCGAACCATTTTTTTTACCAGACTGAACTTTATAAATCATTACTAATTTTGACATAGATTAGAAAATTCAGTGAAAATTTTAAAAGAATATAAAGCCTAATTAATAAAATGAAATTATGGCCAAAGTCATAAAGAATAGAAGATGTGGATAAAATAGAATATAAATATTGACTAAGAAAACAAATGTTATAAATTTCAAAAATGCCAAAAAATTGGACATGTATGACTTCAAAAAAATAGAATTGTAATATTTGTTATCAAGAGATGATTATGTGAGAATTAAATCAAAGAATTATTACGGTATTGTTTTTAGAAGTGTAAGCACATGAACTGATAGAATAATATAATTACGTAAATAAATATTGAAACTCCGTGTAATAAATATTGAAACTAAAATCTCTCCTAATTAATTATTCATTTAAAATATCCTATTTTTTTATGCCGCGTGCATTAAACTCAACAATTACTTCTTTATTTTATTGTAATCAGCCATTCTTCATTTTTTAAAAATTATTATCTATTTAGAAATCGATAGTATATTTTCGGAAGCCACATGCTTTAAACAAATTCTTAAAGGTATAATACAAAGAAAACAAAGCTACTATTAAATAAATACATATTTTTCAATAATTTATTTTTTCCCTTATTGTAACCTATTTCCAAGAAGATATTTTTTTCTTCTTTTTTTGAAGAATTGCAAGACGAAATTCCCCTTGCTCAATTCTATATAATTCAGTACAAGTATTAGATCGGCACTTTGGAACAACTTTTTAAAATTCTAGAAGCACAACAAGCCATCTAAAATACGTCTGGAGGCTATTTATGATGGCCGGATATGGATTTCATTTCTCATTTATTTATTTTCTTGTAGAGATGTGATAAAATACTTGTAGTTGCGACAGCTATCCTAGTTCTGACGACTAAATTTTTTTTTTGAAGGACTTTAACTACTTTACTGTTTTATTTTCTTTACTATCTGATAAGATGACACCTTCTATTTTAATATTTTCTTATTTTGATTCAAATAAAAATCCATTGAATACTTGACTAATATATGTATTCGAAGTAACTTTAATGTTGAATTCTAATCGCTATGATTGGTTTATTTTTTGCTTACAGCTATCGAAGCTCGCTAAGTCGATGCACGTAAAGTACTCGGGTAAAACAGTTAAGTTATAGGTAAGCTCAAATTTCCATATGTTTTCCTTTTAGTTTGAAGATAAGAAAATCTGATTCATATGCAGAATTAATTATTACAATTTTAAATCCTCGGCTTTTTAATATTTTGCAATAAGATCATACAATCATTTTGTAATAAGATCATACTGTTGAGCAAATTAAAATTTACACAAACTTACTCTAGAAAAAAAAATGAAGCAAATATTAATGTAACCCATCCGCTCTTTCCAATAATAAGAAGTTTTCCGGCATGGCATTACAAGTATTGTCTATAAAAATAACAATTTTTATAATTCAATTTTATACAAAAATATCGTTAATACGATTGATTTTGTTTACAATTTTCAGATATCTAGATACCCATTTAAAGGAGTCATTCTTCGCTATTGTAACAAATTATTATTTACAATAACAAAAGCAATTTTTCATAATCAAATAATAGTTAATATTACCACATGTTAAGTATTGCCCATTACTTTGTGTAATGTTAAGAATGCTTTTTCCATGCCCACTAAATAAAATTAAATTAATACTTTTCATTTACACATTAATTATTTTATAATAAAGACATTCCGTTTGTGTCAAAACTCATATGTGGTTAAGTATTTTTCCACTCGAATAATTAATTAAATCGTATTATTATTATTAATTTCTAAAATTAATAATACGATTATTATTATTAATTTCCCTCCAAAATTTTTAAAAGGAACTTGGAAGCAGCATCTCTTTTTGAAAATAAGTAGCACACAAGAAGCAAATCATTATTAAAAACCCCAACATCACAAAGCGCTCAATTACTCTCTGAACAAGACTACTGATGTACTCTCATGTCTCGCATACGTCTGCATTTTATAGCGACCGTAACAGGACATCAAATATTCCTTAATTCTAGAACTCGAGTCCTATTGAAGTCATCACTAAGATTCTCGAATATTCAGGATTTTCCATTTTTATCCGTAAATTTGCTGGCAAAACTAGATTTCACTAACTCGGCCTCCAATAACCACCAATTACTATATCTGTAAAACTTTCTTCCTTTATCGCAAGTTTGTATATGCAGGGAAGAAATATTAAAAATTCGAAAAACAATTTTTAAACTACTTCTTTCTAATGAATATAGAATATTTTTCGAAACACGATGAACACCTTACATAAGCAACACTTGTTAAATTGAGTGAAGTCTGGGCATAGAAGAAAATAATAGCAGAATTGGAATCCGAAGATTTCATATGCATGTTATATCGTGATCGTTAACCAAACGTCCTCATCTATACTTATAATAAAGCTCAATGTGTGTGTGTGTTGGCGCTCTACAGGCCAGACCGTTGGACATACAGCTACCAAATTTGGTACATGTATACCTTGGAGGTCCGGAATGTGCACCTCGGAGCCCTTTTTTCGAATTTTTAATTAGAATTTGAATTAATTAAAATTTAAGCGAAATTTCGACGTTTTTTCGCCATAACTTCCGAAAATATGATCGCATAAACATGATTTTTACATCAATTTAAAGATTAAAAAATTAGCTTTCTAATGGCATCAGTGTTTCAATGTATAACTTAAGCTTATTTAATTTATAATGTAAGCTTCTGTTTTTAACGAATTTTTTAAGAAATATTTTAACCATGTTTTTATCACATGACTGGATAAAATAAAAGAATGCCGGAAGTTCGAATAAAAAAAATTATCATCGCAAAATAAATCTAAAGAAATGCAACTTTCAACACGTGACTGGATAAAATAAAAGAAATATAAAATGTGATATTTTCTTTAAAAAATAAATGCAGGGCAAATGTTTCTACAATCGTTTGCAATATCTATATCATTAACTCAATAAATCTTTATTTACGGTAAACTTGATTGAATTTAGATAGGATACGCATTGAAATCCCGACTTAGTGGCATATTTATGTAATCGTTTGCAATATCTGTATCATTAATTTAATACTTTTTTTCCCTTTTTCGCTTTCTTTTAAAAAAACATATTTAATATTTTGGCAACATCACCGAATTTTTTTTTTTAATATTTTGGAAGCATAACCGATGGTTAAAACTGACTGATTTATAAAATTAAAGAATATTACTAGGAAAAGGTGTACTTTTAGAACTTTCCGTTCATCATCTTAAAGAAAATATTAATTTCAGGTCAATCAATGCTCGGAATTACTTCAAGGCTAATGAATATGCGATTTAATTGAAAATTTTAGAACGCTTTACTCAGGGCGAACCAGCTGGTCGCCAAAGGCGGCTAGTATTGAATAAGTATCGAAGTTTGGAGAGTGGGAAGTTAATTTAAATGTTACTTTCATCACATGTCAGCTTTTCATATAAATAAATACATTTCCCTAAGTTGTTTTGAATTTTAAAAAGGAATAAGAGCTCATTTTTGATCAATTATTTCAAAAATGATGTAAAAAATATTGTTTGATTTCTTATATTTTTCATGTACAACATTTAAAATGTTGTACATGCAATTGTTTGTAAATTAAGTGTTGTAAATGCAATTTCATGTACAACACTTAAATTATTAAGGTGAACATTTTTAATTTCAAAAATATTCACCATCATATTTAAATTTACCGATATTTTTATTAAAAAAATCCTCATGAATTATGAGAATTTAATTTAAGAAATAGAAAAATAACTATAAACAACTAAAATCTATACACAAATTAGATAAGTAACAACAGAAACTAACATTCATACAGGAAATAAAAAAAGTAACTACAAAGAACTAAAATCCATTCTCGAAATAGAAAGTAAGTAAAAAACAATGTTAAATAATAGTTAAAGTTCAATTCAAATAAAAAAAAGTGATTGTAAATCATTGATGAAATTCTGCAAAAATAGAAAAACCAATTATAAATAGTTTAGATTAGTTTTAAAAAATACTTCAATTCTCTCTTGAAATAATTATGTGAAAAGCATTTGTAGCCTAATAATAAACTCATTTTGTGTAAAAAAAATGTCTGTCCGAGCCTTATTTATGTCTGTATTCTCTATAACATATATTACGTAGCATTTTCAACATTAAGAGAAGAACAACAATAATTCCAATTTTTGTTTCATCTTCATTCGGGTCTTATTTTTGATATCTACCATTTTTTTCCTCTCACCCCACTACTTTTCCATTAGCTTCAAGGCCACTCCTCTGGGAATATATTTTTCAGTTTCTTTTTCCATATCGCGTCTCTTCTGAAGACTTTGTCCATTACTTCTCATCATCTCAGCCAGCATGCCACATCATATATTGATCCAAAGAACAGAAAACTCTTTACACCGAAGTAAACATTTAATCTTAGAAGTGCTTTTATTTTTAACATGAAAGATTTGGAGAGAACGGAAACTTTTATAAACACTCTCTTCTTGAAGTAATCCGTCACAAGTGCCAGAATTCGGCGGCCGAAGAAGCCATAGGTCGGAAAACATGGTATTGTTCTTTCTCAAAAATGCCAGCTTATATTAATAACACTACCATTCTTAACTTTTAACACTCACTTATGAAGAAAAAATTATTTCAGGCAGTTTTATGTATACACGGCATAGAGTTGAAGTGAACTTTTAAAAGAGGATACTTTTCACTATGAAATATTTCATCCTTCAAAGAATTTTTGTCGGATCAGTTATTTACTAACTATTTATGTTATTAAAACTTTTTTATTCTATATTTACTATATTTTTTTAAAACTTTTTTAATGATTTTGATGAGCAGACAAAAAGCATTTGGTAAAAAGTGATACTTACAAATTGGTCAATATTTTTAGTATATTCGCAGCATGTCACGCTTTTAGCTAATCTGAATTATGTCACAAATCAAAATAAATTAATACTTAAGTACATCTCTTTTGCATGTCTCTCATCATACATTATAATTACCTTCATATTTTGCATTTCAGTATGATTTCAGTCATATATACAAAAAAAAGGGCATTAGAAAAATGCTTATAAATGATTTTCTATCACTTTAAAACAGTCAAGCAGAAGAAAAAAGCTCCAAAAATATTGTTCCACACTTTAAAATTTTTTAAAAAAATATTTTGAAAAAGTGGAGGAAATTGAATTTTAAGATAATATTTTGTCGCAATTATTATTTTCTAGGCATTTTTCTCAACATTTTTTTAAAGTTATAATTCTCGAACAGAAACTTTTCTTCTCAGATTAATAGTCTTTTATATCAATGTGAACTTTTAAAGTCAACTTTTTAAAGTTTTGTTTGTGTTTTAACGTTAATATTTTGAAGTCGCCTTCTTCTTTTGTCCAGCCTGATATCCATAGGAGACATATGTTTTTGTAGCCAATCCAATAATTCAAAGCAGTAAAAATACTCTTATTTTTTATGCACTATTCTAAAAGATATAATTTATCAGTCGAGTTTTTTCTCCTCATGTTTTAAGATGCTAGAATTTAAAACTTTTCTCCTATTATTAAAAGCTAAAATTTTCGCTAATTAGCTGAGTTGTTAACATGGAAAGTAAATTCACATAACAACGAAAGTCAATGCATAATTTATGTTTCTAATGACATCATGGTATTATGGAACTCAATACTATTGGTTTCAGGAACATAATAAACAGGACAGGTTATGGATATAAAATAATAATGCTTTAATTATTTTCACTTGCGGAGGTTTAAAAATACTTTGCACTATTGAGGAAATCCGGAAAATCAAACCATAAATTATAAGTATGAATAAAATTAAATATATCCACTATTTCTTGTGGATGAATTGGTGAATGATGTCTTGAGAGGTACTATGAATCGAAAATATTCTTGTAATTATTTTAATAAATTCAACCTTGGTTTTCACATTTACATAAGTATGAAGGTAAAAGTTTTTTAAATTAATTTCTGAAAAAAAATAATCGAGAATAGATTGTTTTTTATAAATTTTTAATTATATCAAGAATAATCGAATACTATTTATTATTATTATTTTCAATGGCTTATATTTTGATTTGCACACTTACACAATCTCTCTTTTTTAAATTAATCTTAAATAAATTAATACATTGAAAATAAAACATATTATTTAACGTAAGTTTCAATTAAAATAGATAAGCAGTATAGTTTATAAGTTTTATTGAAAACTTTAAGCTAAAATTTAAACTAACCTATTATTTTCCCTTAATTATTTGTACGCAGTTGAATAAAAAGCTGTACAATTATCGTGCGCAAATCAAACATTCATATAATCTAAGTTTGAAATAAATACAGATGTGTATAAATTATTTTTTTATTTAAAACTTTATGGCAGGAATAAAATGAATGTTATTTTTTAATATGAATAAAAATAACTAAAAGCCAAATCCAAACTTGTTTTCTTTCTGTTAAGAGAAAGGTAATTTTTACCTTGATCTTAATGTGTATTTTAAAAAGGCTTTAGTCACTGAAACTATTGCAAATATTTGCAACTTACCTTAATTCAAAGGTCGGAAATGCTGTATTCTTTCTAATGCTAAAAAGTACATTTTAGATTACATGAGACACGATTGCAAAAACATAAAATGTTTAATTTATCCCATTTACTGACTTATAAATGTGCTAAGGCGTATTTATGACGAAAATACAATAATAGTTTTTTTTAATTAATATTTATATAAGTTATCTTCCTTCATCTGATATTCAAAATGGCAGATGCAGTGAGACCGTGAAGAAGAGAATATATTTCAGCACAATCGAACCTTGTAAAATCTGTTTTCACTAACAAACAAACGTGTGTTTGGCAGCTCGTTTAAATGTATGCCAAAACACTATTTATTTGATAAATTCCCTCATTCTCACCCTTTTAAAGTTTTAAAATCAATAAAAATATAGCTAATCAATCATATTATGTTAAATATTAAATTTTACATTTGCTATCGATTCCGTTTAAATACTTTGATAGGACTTCATTATTTTTATTTGGAGTGGTAAATGCAGCATAGTAGCTCTTGCGCTATAAAAATCTAAAACAAATAAAACCTAGGCTAATTTGTTGGTCATTATTATTAGTCATTATTATTATTATTATTATTAATCAACGTCAGTATTATTATTATTAATCAACGTCATTATTATTATTATTAGTCAACATTATTATCATTATTGTTAGTCAACATTATTATTATTATTATTATTAGTCAACACTGTTATTATTATTATTATTGGTTAAAATTAAGTTATGAAGCATGCAAAATAATACTGAATTCATAGAAAATTTTGTCGTGCCTTCTGACAGATTCATCAACATTTGTAAGAAAAGAAATAAGCAAAAAAAATATTTCGATTTATGAAAGAAACATCTAAGTTTATTCATTATTTAAAAAAATTAATTCTTAATTTTTCATTCAACGATAATTAAATGCTGTTTACTTATTCTTTTTTCACTTGGGGGTAGCTAAAACTTTTAATATTTTAAATGCAGTTTGAAGATTTTTTAACAACTTTTTGTTAATTATATTGAGTAATAATAATAATTAATTATTCTGAAAATGGCAGAAAGCAAATCGAATACAATAGTTTATTGTAATTTAAATATTTGAGTAAAATTTAAGAAAATAGCAATCCGAATAATTTAATAATTTATGAAGCGTAATATAAAGTAGAACAGCTAGAAAAAACATTCCGCGCTTTAACTATTAAATGTTAAGTTTGTAGTCTAGTTTAATTAGTTATTATGCTTAATAATAACTAATTAAAAATTGGGTGTTGATATCCAATTACAATAGATATCCTGCTTATACGTAAATCATATTTTTTTTAAATGCTATAGAATTATTGAAATAATAATACAGATATTTTATTCCAGGGAATCTTTTCCTGTCTCTTATATTTCTAGAAAAAACCATCTTTCAGTTTTACTATCATATATTACAGACATGTGCTGCAAATTACACCATTCTAAATTTAATTTGCAGTATATCTTTTAATTTTATCTTTTATTAGACATTCACGCAATTTAAATTTAATTTTTATTTTATGTAAAATAAAGCAAAATATACATAAAAGGCATTAAAAAATAAATTTTATTAAAAATTTAATTTTTATGTTAGAGCATTGATAACATTGAAAAGATATATTTTTGAATTTTAAGATGATACAAAAATTATTTTTCCACAGTAATTATTTTCTGATGTAGTGGAAAAACGCTAAAATTTGATTTAATTTTTTAATCTAAATTTTATTTTAAATTCCCAAAAAATCTCTCCGAGGTGCACATTTTTACTCTCCATATATATTCCATGTTTGATACTTCCGAATCTAACTCGCTAACTTGTTGAGCATCAATATAGCGCATATATTCACCTTTGCTTATAATTAATCACTTTTGGGGAAAGCTGGTTAGCTGTCATTATTGGATTATTTAATTTTAAATAAATCGATCGTATATTAATTCATATCCGTGATTCTGGCTAATTTTTAGGTATTGAAATCTTTTTATTTTAATAATCTTACATGTGTTCACTTTCTTTTACATATGAAATTTTCTAATGAAGGCTAGTTCCATTACATCAAGGCGGTTCTTTATGCATTTTCTAAATTTAGTGGTATTGTAACACATTGTTTATATTTCCTACAAAACTATATAGATATTAAACAGAATCCTGCTTTAGCTTTCGACAATGAAGGAAAGTCAGGCGATCAAATATTCGATGAAACACTGAAAACGATTTCTTATGATTGCTTCTGAAATATAATTCAAACTATGTTTAAAAGTTAGTTAAAATTAAGCTGCAAAAATTTACAACACTAAACTGACCTCGCTGAAAAAATAATTTTTTCGGAAACTTTTCTCTTTATGCAAAGACGCGTTGATCTTCTGCTTCGTTCATACCTACTGGATTTTTCTTATCATTTATTCTAAACCCTCTAATTTTCCAGATTATCCGTTTCTGACGGATTCCATAAATAGTCGAACGATTTAATTTTTATTATGTTTGATCCGATCCTTTTGAAGACCATGGGAAGTATTCTTACCACCAATTTCATCAATTTTCGAACAAAATTATTTAGGTTGTCATAAGTTCTCAAAAATAAGACCAAATACTAGTAGCTTCACTTTCTTATTCTACGCAAAATGATGCGTCTCGATTTGTTACATAATTTTTAATTATTTACTTCGATGACTGTTTAAAAATACAATTTCACCTATTGTTTACAATATCCTGGCCAACAGAATGGCTCTTGCGCTATAAACTCCAAACAAATTACTTAAATTACTTAATAAAACCAATTACATTTATCCAATTAGCTAAATGAATTGTCTTTCTGAAGGCAATTTTAATTCTAAAAATATTTCAATAAACTATGATTAGAAAAAAAATATTTTAAAGGATTAAAATTTTCTCATATTATCTAATCCCAAATAAATAAATAATTAAAGGGTAGTCTCAGATTTTTTGCCCGTGGGAAGTTTGTAAACAATCTGAAAATGCGAGCTATTGTGAAATGAGGTTAACTAATTATCTCAGATTTTGCATCTTCATAAGCATTTTAGATATGATTTGCGGTTGAGATTTCAATTTTAGTTAAGAGTTTATTCTGAATTTCTTATTTTTCTAATTTTTATAAATCTAATAAATGCAATTGAAGCAAATTTCCGACATAATTATTAGTTATCTGTTAAACATTTTAAATGTAATTAATTTTTTAATTAAATTAAAAAATTAAATGGTCACTCATCCGAAATCAAAATAATATTTGCAGATTTTTTTTAGCCTTAAAAAGTTATACTGGAGCAAATGGTTTAGCATAAAAATTTAGAAACTTGTAAAAAACAAAAAGCAATTCAGGGGGGTATAAATGTAGTAAAAAAAAAACTCTTCTGCAAAGGAAAACAAGTTGTGCCAAATGCGCCATTTATTTACGACCAATTGTTTTGCAACTCCGGAGTTTTACGCTTGTGTTAATTTGCGAGCTCTCCTGGAGTTTTTTATTTTCACTCCTGACACAGTCGTTGATTTATACTCTTAGCAAAATGATGAAATGATATAACAAATTAAGCCCTTTTATGATTAAATGCATATATTCCACACTTATTTCCTTCTTTGACTTGCATTTTTATCATGTTTATTATTTTCTTTTTCGTGCACTTGCTGTCTGGCGATATTCTGTAAGCCTTGCCTTAGAAGGTTAATGAACTTGCTATTCATAAATCACAGTATGCAGATGGGAAATGTCAAATTTCCAGTTCGAAATAAGTACCTTTACATTCTAACTACTAAACACTTAGGTAACAAATTTAATTCTTATCTTAATTTTTACATTTTTAATCGGACATTATTACTTTAAAAACACGTCAATTCAACAAACATTTTAACAATGCTAAAAGCTAACTTTCTCTTCAGTTTTAAAGTATCATTAATCCAACATTAGTATAAAATTTTTAAGTCAAATTGATCATTGAAAATTTATAAGCAGAATTTTAATCTGCAACAAAATTTAGTTAATTTAGTTTAATTAGTTAAATTAATTTAGTTCTATAAATTTTGGAAGACAAATCCGGGTTTTTTTTTGGAATTAATTGCAAAATTTGAATTGGTAAATAATTTTAAGTATATATATATATATATATATATATATATATATATAAGATGTGCTGGGAAGCCATGTTTCTGATTTATTTAGGATATGTGATTTGTTATAAATCCCATAAGCCTTTCTATTTGTTGAAGAAAAACTCTGTAACTTTAATATAGGGTTCTGTGTTGAAAGTATGTATTTTAAATCATTCATGAGCTTATATAAGTACTAATCAGGGTAAATTTTGCGAATCATTGTATCTCAACTCAAAACGCTTTTTTAATACTTTTTGATGATTTAATTATTCTATTATTGTCTTAAATATCCAGTCAACTTCCAGTAACAAGGAAGAATAGGAGGAACAGTTGTATTTCGATATATCATTAAATAATCTTCCCAAGGATCACCTCAAAAATAAGAATAACAGGCTTCCAGGATAGTGATTGTTTTCTGCTGCCCTTATAGACAGAGAAATGTTAAAGGGTTGGTTACCCCTAACGATTTAGAGGAAGTTTCTCCTACAGGTGTTGTATCTTTGATAATGAGGACCTCTAGGACTCAAGTTATGACTTTTCCCGCTAATATTGCCTTGGTGATCCAGTCGTTTAGATTTATCTAAATGTATTTAGGCTCGCAGTTGTCAAGTATAAAGAAAGACTAGAACCGTTTTGATATCTACAAAAAAGGAAGCACAGACCTTAATGAAATCTCCACACCTCCATCAAAGTTGCAATGTCATAAAGTTATCCAGAAAATTATAATCTTTCCTTTTTTTTCAAGATATCACTTCATTCTATCATGCCTGATATGCTGTTATGCATAATCTATATATATGCATAATCTATATATATGCATAATCTAACAATATGTTATCTAGTAACCGTAGGGTGAAGTTTTAATTTCGGATGTACTTTCAGTTTTCCACATTTCATACTCAAAACTTATTGGAGAATCGATCTTAAAGCTCGATGGCTCATATTTAGCTTTAACGAATTTACAACTCGGTTCGAAAAAGCTCTAGTAATGAAAGTTAGGCATAAGATTGGTTTTCAATCTCCCTCTATGTTATCTCCAAATAATAACCCCTCTCTTTCTGTAAGGGGGCGTATCTTTTAGAATACTTTTTTACTGAATCTTATGCAAATTTCATTTTGCAATTTAATGTTGGATTTCTCCGGCAGTTCTGAAGAATAAAATTTTCTCTTAACTTTTTTTTATTCCTGTGAGAATCAGAATTTTCTTAGCCTTTGAACAAAAAAAAAACTTTAAAAAACCAAAACAATAACAATATGCATGTAAAAAATGAAAATGAAGGCAAGTTTTAATTAAGTACTTCAGATAAAATAATTGTGGCTATGAATGTATTATCCACAACTTCTTCTAAGCAATTGGGCTGAATGCAAATGGAATTGACTTTTGGTATTTTTGAGGATGTAAATAAATTAAACAGTTTAATAGGATATAATATTTTAATGTTTATTAAGAATACTTTCAACAGCCTTGTTTAATTGAAGCTTGGTTCAAAAATTATAGTAAAAAATCCTGATTAAATTTTTTATTGCTCGTGACAATCAGTTAAAATTAAAAGTAAAGAAATTTAAACCGCATTTAATGTAATTTATAATAATTCTTATTACATTGTGTTTTTTATCCTTTTATTACTAATATATTAATTAAATTTGCCTCGTAATTCGAGCGCAATTTATTATTCAGTAATAACGCCTTAAAATTCGTAAACAAACGTTCTAAGAAAAAAGTGAAAAAAATTAATCAATTTCCATATGTAGAAGAATATCCCCATGGAAATATCTGTTCCATGAACTTCAAATGTTGTCATTTTTTTTCGCGCTAAATTGTCTTGTTTACTGTTCAGGATTAAAGAATTAGCAATAAAGAGAATGCCACTCCAAAACGATCAGCACATCAATAAAATCGTAGGAGCCCGTTTTGAGTCGAGAATATTTAATGAGGTCCCGAAGTGAATCGATGTAAACAATTTCCCTAGTGTTACGTGTCTCATAAATCTAGTAGCAAATACTTTTAGGGAATCGACATTTATTCAATTAACACACTTTCTGATTATGCCAATATTTGCATTCAGGGTCAGTGTCGGTTTTAATTGAATGTAAGAGTAGAAGTGACGCGGATTAAATAAACAGTTTATTCTTAGATACTCTTAGTGATTCATGTCATTAAAAATTTATGTACATCAAGTTTATTATTTTAGTAAGTGTTATTTTTTTAGTTATTGACATAAGTCTTCATTTATTAATGCATTACGAAATAATTAATGCATATTTATAAAATACAGTCGGAATTCTATATATCGAAACAGAAAATAGAAAACAATCGATGCATAGAACACTTCAATAAATAGAAGTATCTCTCTGACTGTGTTCGTGCGTGTGTGTGTGTCTGTGTGTACGTGTGTATGTGCGAAATATGCAAATTTGTCTACATTGTATTAAACAATGGAATACAATACAATAAATAAAATAATACAATAAAAACAATAATAAATTTTAGATAAAGCAAGTCCAAATATTTTTTGAACATGATTTTTTGCTGTTGTTTTTATTGTTGAAATTGTTTCAAATTCATGATAAAAAAAATCTTCAGAAATGTTAGGAATAAATCTTTGAACGTGTCAGACTCTTTGGATTGCTTCCATTTTTAGTTTTCTAGTTTTTTTAGTTTAGTTTTGTCAATTAATTCATCTTCTTTGCTCCCATCGTCTTCAAATTTATCAGAACAATTGAGCAATTCTCTCTTTACGGTCATATAATCGGTTATAACTCCTTTAGAAATGTAAAAACTGCTCAAATTCAATACTGCCATTTATTTTTCTCAATAAAACGAGTCATTTTTCGTGTTCCTTTTATATTTTAGGTTTCTGTCAACACATTGTTTTCTTCAAAAAAATTTTATTATCTCGCTACAACTTAGGAAAGGGATTCATAGGACGAAAGTTAAGAATAATAAGTGATTCAAAGGCAAATGTTAATTGGATTTTTAGTAAGCGACTTCCACTTTTCTGTAATCATAAAAAAGCGAAATATTCTTTTTTTTTTTTTTTTTTTTTTTTTTTTTTTTTTTTGCAAATGATTGAAAATTATTGAATTCTTTTTAATTGAAATAGATATATGAAATAAATTTTAAGCATACATTTTTTTTAATACAAAGAAACTTCCTTTATTGTAGATATTTTTTTTCTTATTTAAAACCTAAAGTTCTCTTACAAAGTTCGATATGCGAAATTTTTTGATTTACAAAAATTCTTTATATAGGGATTTCACTGTATATATTTTAGAAATTCCACAATATATTTGATGATATTTTGTGAAATCAGATAATCTAATTTATTATTTTTCCACCCTACCTTAATTTTGCTTAACATAAGGCACACTCATTCATCGGCTAAGTCATTATAAGATAAGAAAAATATGCTGATAATATGATTGAGAAATTCTTTTTTATTCGTATAATAATTTTAATTAATTAAAAAATAAGCTAAATGTCGTTTTTTTTAAACCATGGGAAATTAAGGAAGCATTATACTCAAAAGTAAATTTTTTGATGCTAAAATGATATATTTTCTACGACACAAGGTTAATGGTCTACAATTTTCTCTAATTTCAATAAAATTTTAAAAATATATTAAAGCAATACTTTTTTATGCTGAATGAAACCTATATCATTTTTATTCTTATTTTAATTGTTTTATCCAAAAATTTACATTGTTAAAAGCCAAGATATGAAGCCACTTTCATCTATGCATATTGAGTAGTTTTCTTTTTTTAAACATCATTTCCGCAAAAAAAAAGTTTTTAAACCATTAAGGATTGTGAAAATGAAAAGCAAGGTCTGCCTGATCCACAACATTTAATAACTCTAATCTATGCTAAAAATACGAGCCGCGAAGCAACTTCAAATTAGAAGGAACCAGTATTTTCTGCTGTGGAACCAGCTAATATTTTAACTAGAAGCGGTATTACAAAATGGCACTATTATATATTTCTCCATTCTCGTTACTTAACTTATTTCCCTCGATTTAATTTCTTTCAAATTCAGCACCTTGTATGTAATATTAGAAAAAGAAAAACTTCTCGGTTTAGTGTGTTTTTCACAAAATGCTTTATTTCTCGTTCATCAGTTTTTTGAAAACATAAAAAGCAAAAATAAACCTGTATTGAAGGAGGTAGTTTTTACTATTAATTACGGACATGGAAAAATTTACATCTGAAATTATCTAGTTTGTGCATTTTCGCTTAAGTATAGCGTTTGTTTTTAATTCAACTGATTAGAAAAAAAAAACAAATTGAATGTAGCTTATTTATTTCTAAATCGTACACATAATTTAAAAATATATTTGTTTAGTACAAGTTATTAGTCATTTCCCACTTTGTCTCTTGCAAAGAAAAATATTTCTATCATAAAAAAAAAATCAACCAAGAAATTCTAAGAAATCTGCGTGATCTGTCGACTTTCTACATTTTTAAAATAAAATAAAATTTCTTGCATTTGTTTCGAAATACTCAAACTCTGACTCAGAGAGCAGCAAACTAAACAAATGATACGGCATGTAATTTCTTTCTCAGCAATTTTGAATTTATCAAATTTGAAGGAAAATAGTCAAAGGATGGAATATCCATCTGTCTATATACCTGTCAATCTCATAATTCATAATAGTTAAAAGTTGAGAACTACACAGATGGGAAAAAAAATCCCAACATTAGGAAGGAGCTGTGCTAGATAAACGAAATTTGGTAGGCGTGTTTATACACCTGAAAGATGACGTCGATTCAAATTTCGAGCTACGCACGTAAGTGTGGCGCTAGTAGCGACCCTATGAACATGCAAATGATGTTTGCTTTAAATAAGCGCTGTAAAGTTCGTGATCGTTATTTACAGTTGAGATTTGACATAGTGGGTTTATGTTAGTCAAGGGTGCCTCTGAGAAGACGAAGAAGGGATTATCAACAGCTCACCGAGTTTGAACGAGATCATGTTGTAGGGCTACGAGAAAGTAAGTTTTCTTTCCGCGATATTGCTGAAAGACTTGGCAGGAATGTATCCACTGTGCATGAGTATTGGCGGCAGTGGTCAAGGGAAGGTACTGCATCAAGAAGACCAGGTTCCTGGCGGCCACGTGGTACTACTGAGAAGGAAGACCGTCGTATTCGGCGTATGGCTGTGGCTAATCGTACTGCGTCTGCAGCTGAAATTCGAGCTGCAGTTGGCACCACAGTGATACAACGAACTGTTACAAATCGGTTACTTCAAGGACAGCTCCGAGCCAGACGCCCTGTACAGTGCATTCCACTGACCCCAAACCACTGCCGTTTGCGACTTGAGTGGTGTCAAGCTAGAGCTCATTCGAGGACGGAGTGGAGATCTGTTGTGTTTTCTGATGAAAGCCGGTTCTGCCTTGGTCGCAGTGATAGGCGTTTGTTGGTTAGAAGGAGGCCGGGTGAACGCCTGCTAGTGACCTGTCTATGGACTAGACACACAGGGCCTACTCCTGGAGTTATGGTTTTGGGAGCAATTTCGTATGACAGCAGGAGCACTCTCGTGGTTATCCCACGCACCCTGACTGCAAATTTGTACGTCAGTCTAGTGATACAACCTGTTGTGCTGCCATTCATGAACAGCATTCAAGGGGGTGTTTTCCAACAGAATAACGCTCGCCCTCATACCACTGTTGTAACCCAACATGCTCTACAGAGTGTCGACATGTTCCCTTGGCCTGCTAGATTACCAGATCTTTCTCCAATCGAGCACGTATGGGACATCATTGGACGACAACTCCAGCGTCATCCACAACCAGCATTAACCGTCCCTGCATTGACCGCCCAAGTGCAACAGGCATGGAACTCCGTCCCCCAAACTGATATCCGACACCTGTACGACACAATGCATGCACGTTTGCATGCTTGCATTCAAAATTCTGGCGGTTACACCGGTTACTAATGCACCAACATTTCACATTTGAAATGGCTCTACCTGTGATCTTGAAACTTTAATCAATTAAATATGTTACCTAGACAAATGTATTCCTGAAATTTCATTACTGTACAATAATTTTTTCTTGGTGTTGGGATTTTTTTTTCCATCAGTGTATATCAATGATGGGATTTTCACTGATAGTTTAGAATCTCTTAGGTCGTTGTAAAATAGTCCGAACGCATACTCGCTATGTTTCAATACGGTAAGAGGCTCAACATAAAACAAGTCATAGTGCGTAAGCATATAAAAATAAATGAAAAGATAACCCTCTCTCAATCGAACATAGTCCCTGAGAGAGTAACAGAATTTTTGCAGCACTCCTAAAGTTTAAAATATGATCAAAAAAGGAAATTTTATCAGAAAAGGTGAGTTCCCACAGTTTTCATTATTAATAGGGTCAATTATGTACATGATATTTTATACTTTCATTCGTCTACACATTTAAAAACAAAAAGGTTTTCTCTTTGTCATTCGTATTAAGATATATCTTATATTCCCCTATTTTTTTCATAAGCTAATACATTTATCAACAAAATGCGTGACATTCTTTTTTATCAAAGATTTTAACAAAACAAATGTTCTAAGTTTTAATACTGAAAATACTGTACATCATTCTCTTGAGTATAATTGATGCAGCTTTATCATGTTAATCAAACATGTCATTTAAAGAAATTCGCAAGCACGTTCGTCTTACTGTTACGGTTCTTCTTTATTTTTTCTATTGATAACCTTTCTATCACAATTTATTTTCCTGTAGAATCATTGGGACAGAGTTAGATTTTTACTCTTCAGCTATAAAATTTTGGAATCTGCCATCTCAAAGAATTCGCGATGTACAAAGAACATCAAAACGCATTTTCCAATCTACGCAACTAAAAATTCATGTATCTCATATTCCTCATATCTACTCAATAAAATCTGAAATTTTGGCATCTTCGAATGAAGACACTTGCCTCAATGATTCGCAGAAGGATATGATTGTCAAGTGCTCTTTTATTGGCCATTTCCTTATCAAGCAAAACACAGACAGCAAACTCCAATGACGTATCATAACTTTAATATTTGAGGCTTTCCATTTCGTCTTACTGTGCCTATGCATATGAAATATTTATAAAAAAGGAACACGAAAAACACTTGTCTTGAAAACAGTGTGCAGGAATTTAAAAAAATTAAAAAGCAAAATTCTAAATTTGGAAAGTTGTTCCATTTTTAATCATATTTCTGTGCATTTTTTGCCGTGTTATATCATTAGGCTATTATAAGACTAAGACCTAAAAGTCATTCTCGATTGAAATCATATGCTGAGTGAAGCATATGATTTCAATCGAGAATGAAATCACATGCTGAGTGAAGCAAAGCAAGTAGTTTTTTTAAAAAAAACTTACGTTTGCATTAATGAACTGTTCGAATAACTTGATTACCAAAAACATTTGCTCAACAATTTAAAAACTAAAAGGTATATTGAAATTTGTAAACAACTTATAACGATTTAAATGTATAAAATAAAAATAAAAAACATCTTCACTATATGATAATCCCATTACCACTTATTTTACCTGGTTCAAAAACTTGAGGCAAACATCACTTTCTTCAAGAGAGAGAAAAGTTTTGTCTCTTTACAGTAAAAAAAAAAAAAAAAAAAAAAAAAAAAAACCTTCGAAAATTAGTTTTCGTAGGTGTTACAATCAAATTCCAATTTCAGTACTTGCTATGCGTTTCTGGCAACTAACCTGTTTACCGGCGATAGTGGATATACACATTTCAATTAAATCTTTAATGCATAACTTGGCGCTCATAATTTCCTCAACAAAGCATTTTTATACATCAAATTTTAATAATAAACTTTTGTTACTTTAATAACTTTAAATTTGTTATGTTTACCATCCTAATGAAATGAAGCCCTATGATATGCTAGAGTAGCATGTATTAAAAATTGAACTGAAACAGCTCTTCTAACTATAGCACTATAATTTCATTTACTTTTTCACATAAAACTAGACAAAACTTCCAAAAATCTTCTTTCCTTTGCTTTCAACAACAGATGAAATTCAAGCCATCAAATATTTGGTGAAACAATGGAAAAAGTTTAAGTTTCAAACAATTTTTTTAATTAAAAATCGTATTAAAATGTATTTAAAAAGTTGTCAAAATTCGGCAGAAAAATCACTAGGCAGTTAAATAAGTATCATTAAAGAGACATTTTAAAATAACGTAAAAATTATTTTTGCTTAATAATATTTTTGGATATGCCCAAAATCTTGTTTAATATTTAATTAATTAAAATTCTAAATTAAGTTTTAAAAAACATCTTGAAATAAATACTATCATACCTCAAAGTATATTTACCCCAAATTTTATAGCTCTAAATCAAATATATAGCTCATGAAAAGAAATAGTTAAATATTGTTTGTTTGTTTTTTTGTTTTCAATGGAATTGAATTATTTAAATATTAGAAAAAAATAAATGAATATTTTTTTCCGATCATTGTGTTTTATCCATAAACATTTTATGATGTGATCAAAAAAGGAATTGATTTATTAATTAGAAATGATTTAATGGAAACAAAAAAAATATTAGAATTCAATCCAGGTTTATTTCCTGTTGAGATTAAAAGAAAAGTTTAGCATGTAAATTTTCTGTTCTTGCAGCACCGGGGTAAATAAAAGATTAAAGACTAATCTATAAATGAAGACAAACTTTTCTACTGCTAGAATTTCTCTTCTTCTTTCGAACGAAAATTTCGAGTTTACTTCAAAGATAATATCCTTGAAAGGGTCGATGATCTGAAATATTTAATTCCATTTAAAAGTTTGTACTGAATGAAATTCTCTTTTTTCTGCCATACTTCATTTAAAGTAATTACCAAAAATATAAATAAAATGTTCAATCGGAAATGAACCAGCTAATGTCCCTGAAACTTTTTAAAGGTTTATACCTCCTATTTTCGTGTAAATTTGTGAATCTTGCAGAATGCCATTATGAAGTAGATTTTTACATGACGTGAGCATTTTGTACTGAATAATAAAAAAAATCGAAAGCAAATTTTGACGTTTTATTACTAAATAATTTGAAATCAACGTTAACATAAAATTACAGTCGTTATAATAATGTGTTAAATCAAATATCATTTATCTAAAATGTTGTGTTTTTGAGTTTTCATATTTACATACATGAAACGCTACAAAGCATCATAAGAACAATCTTTAGACCATTTCAGTTCAAAATTTGATTAGTACCTACACGTTAAAAGCAAAAACTCAAATTTCATTTAAGTATTGACGTTTTCAAGTTATTGCATTTATAAGACATACAAATAGTTAAGACTTTAATGGATTTAAATATAAATTTGATACATATCTAAACATAAGTTGTTAAAGTATGCAGCAAATTTTGCACATATATATGTTTACTTTCTTGCATATAAAGTATAGAGGAAATATTGGAATCAGCAGAAAAAATCAAACTCGAGATTTTGATATATCTTCACGTCTCTTTGAGTCCGAAAAACACATTTTTGACATTATATCTGCTTGTCTAGCTATGAGTACGATTACTCAATATTTTTATATTAGATGGTTGAAATTTGGTAAATGGAATCACGACCTATCAGATTTCTATCGAATTTTGAACAAAATCCATTGATAGAAATTCTGTCTGTTAAGCTGTCCGAATAAGAGTAAAATAAATTACTACAAAACGCAAAGAGCCACTTAAATAAAGATTGGTACACAGCCATAGCATCTAGCATATAGATATTTCTCAATTTTTGAAATAAAATTGTCCAATGGCAATGACCTTCTGTTCGTCTGTAGTTTCACATTCAAACATATAAACTTGTTGACCTGTATAAATGATACTAGGTATGTTATCTTACGATTACAAAGACCATTTTGTGCCCAATTTTGGTATAAATCAACCCACATAGATATGTCACACATTCCTATTCTCACGCTAGTTTCCGTAACAGAAGATTCAAGCAAGATTCACACCAAAAAATCTGTATTTCCTAGCTGTCATTTACCAATGTCATGCAAGGCTTTCGTGACTGCATAATTCCGTAATCATATGCGCTGGAAGGTAGATAAGATCTTTAATGGAGAGTATACGAGGAAGCTTAGAGGAGACTACTTCCTCTGGTTAAATTCTAGTGATTGTGTAAACTTTTTTTTCAGATAGTCAAATAAGCAGGCTTCTAGTAAATGGATTTCGTTCAAAACTGAATAGAAATATACAAATTTGATGTAAAGATCACTCACCAGATTTTATTGGTTTAGTTTAATGCTTTTTTAAGTTATCATGTTCAAAATAGACTGCAACACTTATTTTAATTAAAAAAAATGCTTATTTGAAGCTTAGAAATTCGGAAAAATTCAGAACTCAAATTTCTCCATGTGTTGTCTTTGCCTATTTTGAATGGAGAAAGTAGAAAACAAGTTTCAAATAATAAGTTTTATGTTCCACATTTTAAAAGCGAAATGCAGAATAACTTGTCTACTTAAATCATAGGTGGCATGATAATAATTATAAAGACACACGTGTAAAATTTAAAATGGCGAGATCAAATGGACTTCCCCTGATGTATTTACTGAAAAGGGCTTACCAATTTAAAATCGACTTCGTCATTTGAACACAGCTCAGAATTACAAATTCAGTGCCAAACTGCAGTCACATTGCTTAAAAAAGTGATGCAAATGTTTGACTGAAATTATCAAGACATAAATTTGATAAAAAGAATTTCAAGTTACATAAAATGAGAGTTTTATTACCATTACTTAGTGTTGAATTTTCAATTTCTTTGTAAATGAAGAATATTAAAAAAAGTGTTGTAATCGGGAAAAAAAAATTAAATTTCCACGTTTTAGAGCTCTTTGCCAAAACAATCATTTTTACAGTTACATCTAGCAACCTTTCTCTGTGTTTGAAAACACATTAAAATTAAAACTGTAAGGAGTGTCCCGAATAAAATTCAGCATTTTTACATCAAAATATTATATAGTATTACATTTAAATTAAATTGCTTTTGCTAAAGCCGATTTACTTCAAAATTGTTTAAAGAAAGATTTACTTCTCTGAACAACATACATGATTCTCTTTATTCTTAAAAGAGAATTGCAAGTTTTTATGGAAGTAACTGCAAATCCAAAAAAAAAAAAAATGATTGTAAAAGAATAAATTTGATCGTATTGTAAAAGAATAAATTCGGAGGTAAAACATCCCTGTTTAATTATTGCTTACTAGTCACCTTTAACGATCTATGTGTTCACCAGGAATTTCTGAATTGTTTTTATTATATTTTTGTACATATTTTTTTTGTATATTTTAAGCATCAAATTGTAATTAACAAGCCGTGTTATCTGCATAATTTTACACTTATTATTGCCAAGATGAATATTGATTTTAGTATCAAGTGCCATGTTAGTTTTGCTATTGAAAGGAAAACACACCAGGCAATCTATCTTCTGATTGCATACTTTCTTTTACAGCAATGTAATTTGGCTTTCTGATTTCTTATGTTATCTGCCAAGATACAACTATCTTTCTTCAGCTTATACTAGTTAAATTCAAATGACTGGCTTCTCTATATCAAAAGGCAAGGTATATGGCTAAGTCCTAAAGGTTATCAATGTAAGCAGTAGAACCTTCCTATAAATGGTAACGTCCCTTCAACGTAAAGTAATCCCTCACCATTTGAAAATTATCATTCTTCAAAATCCAGGACCTATATAATATATGAAGTCCATAATGAAATTCAAAAATCCCCAATTCCAGCTAATATTGTCAACCAAATTAAAAGTACTTATTTAAGCTCAGAATAGAGTTTAGAATATAAGTCTTCTTAAGAGGCTTATCTTCTTCTTCGATATTAATTCTTAATCTGCTTAGCATTGCCGTTAAACTATCGACGAAAAAAGTACGAAAATGTGGAACAAGAAACAAAAATTATTAAGGGAAGAAAAAGCACACTTAATACATAAAAAGGATTTTTAAAATGAAATTTCCTTTTTATATATGAATGCAAATTAATAATCTAAAATATTTTTATAGTGTTTTCTTTCAATTTAAAATTATTTATAATGTAATTGATGTAAACATGAAAAAAAAAACTTTAAAAGAGAGTTTTAACCCAATTTAAATACCAAAGGTAAAAAAAAATAAAAACTCAAAATTCTTCAATGTAAGAAATGTTTTTAACAAAGTAAAAAAAAAAAAAAGATTTTTTTCAAAATTTACTTTTACTGGTTTAAAAAACTGGAATTAAGAAAAAGAAAAGGAAAATAAACTAAAAAAATACTAAATAAAATTAACGTCAGACAAATTAAATTACATAATCCGTAACTAAAATGATTGTATCCAGTAAAGTTACTTCGACCTTTAATGTATCTCCTTGGAGGAAGTAATAGTAAACGTATTTGAAAAGGCTGATTAAACAAGACAAATTATTCCCTATTATTTTGGTTTTATACTGATTTTATTCAACTTCATTTAAATATAATTGGTTACGCAGCCTCTATTTCTGATTTAACTGCTGCTGTTGTTACAAAACTACTAAAAAGAAAAAAAATATCCCGTCTTCGAATTTTCGCAAGCAGGTATCAACTTTTATTTTTATGCTTGATATTTATTAATTTATATCAATTTACCATCAAATTTATATCAATGCTTAGGAAAACAATCCCACGCATTTGAGAATTACTTCTTCTGTTTTCCCTTTTTCTTTAACTTTTATATTCAAAGAAATATTTCAATATGATTTACTTAAAAGCAATTTTCCTTTAAATCTTGGACAATTTAAAATAAAACAGAGTATAATAGTGAACAGAAATAAATTTTAAATAACTAATAATTGCAGTGAAATCATATTTAAATAACAAAATAAATGTGCTTTTCGTTCAATTGCCAAGTTCTATCGTGAATCCTTCCAGTACGAAGATGAAAAGTTGCCAGGACAAGTATATAGCTTTCGGTTACTCTGTGGATACAATTACAGTGCTATACTTGGTAAACAGCCTACCTATTGATTTAGATCCAACCATCCAACCAATTAATCCACTTTAATGTTGGGCAAGAACTGGGGGGGGGGGGGTTAATATTTACCTAAACTTGTAAGAGTTGAATGCATGAGATGCTCGCAATAGAAGCTAGTTTGCATAGCCTTAACACCCATAATATCATCTGCAGCCGTCTAGTTATTTAATATTCCACAGGTCACAATTAGTCAGATTTTTTTTACATTGTCTTTTAAGATGGATGATACACTTCCACACAGTTCATCTCTTAATTGTTCTGTGCCTTTTATTATATAACTAGATGGCCTCTTCCATTTTAGAAATGTACTGTCGTATTAATTCAATTGAAAATTCATAGAGTATTTTAGATATTTGGGGATTACGTATAATTTTTATATCAAATTGTATCATTCTTAAAGATTTAACTAATTCATTTCGATAATTCAATGACCATATGCTATTGTGGATAAAAATATTTTTCGGTACAAGGCAGTGCACATTATCAGTCTTTTTTTTAACAGGATGATAAATTTATTATTCCATTTAGAGCATATTTAACATTTTAAGTATTTATTTTAGGTAAACTTTTTTATTGTCTTAAATTTGTGAATATGTATTTTTATGGATTTATTATTACCTTAAACTTTCCGGCATTTATGTTAGTATACAATATTACTGAAGAACTTATACGGTTTTATAAATATTTAAAAAAAGGAAGATAATTAAATATATATGTATTAAATTTATTCCACATTTTTTTAATTTATCAAATTTGCATATTTTTTTTGAAAACTTATTCATTTGGCAATCAAGAAAAAATATATATTTTTTAAATTGACCTGCTTGTGGTTCCCAGTCAGAATAGCTCTAGAAGTCTGGCTATTTGAAAATCAGCCACTACACATAGGCATGCCGATGAAGGGGTTAAAATGATTCATATGAGCATATAATTGGTGCCATCATGCAGTACTAAACTTCTGAGAATTCATTTAATTCGAGTTTCTACCAAAATATAGCTGGGTATCTTTAACAAATTTATTTGGGCACTGAGAAAAAAAATAGATATTTGTTAAGTAAAGTATCATTCTTTTTAACAAACTATTATTAATTTGACCTTTTATTATAAGTTTTGACATCTTCGATTCTCATTAAATTTGATTAAAATAATTGGTTTTGTGACACAAAAGATAAGGATTTTAATTATCATAATGCTTCTTTAAAAATTACATTTAAAGTTTCGATGTCGTTTTCAGAAATCACATCTATTTATGAATCCCTCAAATAAAATCACTTTTTAAAAAAGCTCAGAAAACACAAATCTCTTCTACATTACATTTCACGCCAGTTCATGGTAGTGAAACATTATCTGTATACAGAGTCAAAGCATATGCTATCAGCAAGAATATCTTGAAAAGAACAAATATTTACAAGTGGTAGTAACTTTAAAGATTTATGTCAATTACAAGATATCTTTAATGTACGATAAGTATTCAATTGGTTGTTAAGGTGCAAAATAGAACTTGTCTGGATGTAGCATCTTCTTTCTCTAAAAGAAAAGAGAAATTGATTCTCCATTACTTCAATTAATTGCCATTATTGGAGGAAACAATAAAATTGGAAAAAAATTAACTAAACGATTAAAATTAAATTAATCATATATATCATCAGCAAGAGTTTCCTTCGGAAGCGATTTCGAGTTTATAATATAGCACAAAAACCATCAGATTATTTTTCAATATTAAACTTGTGTATCCGATTATGTATTGAAACTTATGTATCCGATTATGTATTGTAACTTGTGTATCCGATTTTGTATTGTAACTTGTGTATCCGATTATTTTTCAATGTTAAACTTGTATATTTATATATTAGACACATAATGTTTGTGAATATAGTTCGATTCCTAGTAACGAAAAAAAATATATCAAAGCACAATTTTTTGTGACTTTATTTTTGCGATTAAACGCTAGTTTGTGGTTAATACATAAATGCTCAAACTTGGGAAATTAATATAGTATCAAATTATTTGGATTCACTGAATACAGCTCTTTCATGATGCCATGTTTAGAGCATTAGTAGAAAAAGCTCTTTGAACGAAACATTTATTGGGATGGCTGAAAATATTCTTTTACTTTTCTGATAAATGACTTTAATCCTTAAAATGCTGCGTTATCGAGTGTTTAAAACGATATATGATGATCTAAGACAAAACGTCAAACTAGCTGGGATTTATAAATAGGTTTAATCTGAGAAATTTCAAACTGGACAAGATAAGTCCATGTCTCCTTAATCAAATCACTATATGGAAAATTTAATATCATTCTTAGTCAAAAAGTTCGCTAATTTGAACAAAATAATTCTGTAAACAGTTCGGATTAAAAAGAAATTAAAATAACTTTCAAATCACTATTCTTTATAAAATTAAAAATTTGCGAGCATCAGTCAGTTAATGCTTGTGCATATTTATGTGAATCTCGATGTTTCGAGTCTTTTACTTAGATAGAACGTATTAATCCAGAAAGTTTCGCCTTGCGAATTTAACTACTATTAAATAATCAAAGTACACATATATATCCTTTTATTTGAAGGTAAAATAAATAACAAAACAAAGGAAAAGTATGATTAAAGTTTTTTAAAGGTATTGCATACCTCATAATTACATTTTTTCAATACGTAAATTATATGCAACTGCCTCGTTGTAAACCCATTTATAAAGAAAAAAAGTTTTAATAATTAATGATTATTTCTGGACATGGTTAGGAAATTTTTTTTGTTAAATTACAAATAAGTTTTTTATTTCATCTTATTAGTACAAAGAAACAAATTAATTTAGAAACAAATTAATGAGCGTTTCATTTGAATAACTGCCAACAATTTAATGACGATTACATTTTTTTTTTCAAAACCCAATGGTTATTTTCTACCTTAGCTTAAATCCTTGTTTCTGCATTTTAAAGAGCTGGTGATCAAAAATTAATATGCATAGTTAAATCAACGTGTACAGTCTTTTATGTTCATTATGAGCCTTATTTTCGTACAGCTATTTTAATTGTGGTGAAAACAGGAAAAAAGAAGCTAACTAGTTTACACTAGTTTCAGCTGATCAACTAATGACCATCATTTATTGATAGAACAAAGGCATTGTTGCCAAAAGAATATTAAAAAAATCCATTTACTAGTCTAATAAAAGAAACTAGCACTAGTACTTATCGTAAAAAAGGAAGATTTTAGTTTTTACTTACCATCATATTCATAAATTCTTATTTTATGTAACATTCGACGTAAATATTCCAGATGAAAGCTTCCCGTTGCGCGTAAGTGCCCTCTTCCTATCGAGCTGTAACTCTCAATAATACTTTATCTTTCAGAACTCGAATCATAAAATAAGACATCCCGCGTAGATATTTTCTTTGTCCTCCAATAGTTCTGTAAATCAATAATTCGAATTGTAATAAATCAATATTGCCCCCCATATAAATACTAAGTGCTTTAATTCTGATGTGAACAATTGGGTAATCAGACCATTTTGAATGTCGTTTCCATTTCATTTATCTTCTTTCCGAGCAAGAGCTAGTAATTTATTTAGAAAAGTTTTAAACGTTAATATTGAAATATTCCTGACACAGATTCAAAAGATTGAAATGCTATTATTTTTTTTAAATGCGGTATTCCGTTCTGACATCTACGAAAGCAAGTATGTACATTAATACATGTTAAGAAGTTCCTACTTTCAGTGAACTATTCAAAATAACACGAACAGCTCTATTAAATTTCATCTGTTTTGAAAATTTGTTGGTATAATGAAAATCTATGGTTAAACCAATTGATTTTAATATTATATCTGAGAAGGTATTTGATAAATTGAAGGAATAAGTTGTGTGAGAACTTATGTAAAACACTGAAATACGAAAAAAAATTGAAGACAAAAAAATCATAACTAAACCCTTTCCGGATATTTATTGACTAGTTAGTTTCGTTATTTTCAGAATTTGCAAATCTTTTTTTAAAGATCTTTTGATACAGATAACGAATTATAATAGAAACGATAACTTCGTATTATAGACAACGAAGTGAATGTGAAAGTATCTTGTTTAAATAAATTCAAATCTTTGTCTCAAGAATCTAAAGAAGATGACACGCTACATGCATAACCGACATAGAGGTGCAAGAGTGAATAAATTCGAAGTCAAATCACCAAAAAATGACGACACGAATCTCTCTGAGGATCTCAATTTTCTCTTCAAAATTCTTCTTCTAGCAGGACTTGTTTTCCCACCTTTAAACTCTAGAAAGCAGAAGCTAAAGTGGTTTGCAAAGATGTTTGAAGCAATAGTTCATCTATGTGCAATTTTCATTATCATTGTCAACATATTTTTCTGGCAACGACGATATAGCTCAGTTACGTTACATTTTTCCACCACATTAACAATATTTCTGGCCATAGCTCTAAGATTTACTTTATGCCTCGTCCGTAAAAAAATACCACAGATGGCAAAGAATTTAGTTCATCTCTATAATGATATCACTTGGAACAAACAACACAATTCTTTAAAATATGGAATGATATTAAGCTGCTTCCTTCCTCTCACCTTGACCATAATTGCTTCGGTATTAGATGTTTACCACATCCAGGCCGAAAGAGCTAAAGAGGAGCACTCGATACAGTTTCTTATCAAAATAAAAGGAATGAGCAATTACCAGTCATGGGTATATTACATGTTTCTGTTTCTGGTACCTATCAAGATGTATTACGCTTATGGAGTCTCAGTAATAATCTTCATTCTCTGCTGTGAAGTGTACACTATAGCCAAGCGTATCGTTGTTGCACTGAATGAGCAAATTGAAAACCATGATAATTCCAGATTTTTGATAACCAGTCGGACACTAAATGGGTATCTAAGCTTCTACAATCGTCTGAACCAAACGATTGCTGAAATCGATGATGTGCTATCCCCATGTGTTCTGTTACTGTACGGCTTGATGGTAAGTGGACAATTTTACACTCTTACAGTGTTGATATCTCAAGATACTGGAGCGGTAAGTTTTACGACAGGTTTTCAAAATGTAATCGTTTTTCTTCTCACCACAGTAGCATTTCTAGTTGTGACTCTCATTGCTTCGCAAGTAACAGAAGTCGCAGAAAATGTTAAGAGATCATTGTACAAACTGGCTGATATCGTTGTGAACAACGATGAGCTAACAGTAAATGAAAAGGAGGCAACTAACTCATATTTGGTTCTTATAGCCATCTTGAATGGATCGCAACTATCATTTACAGGATGGAAGATGTTCAATATCAATCGAAGTTTTATACTGACAACAATGGGTGTTATGATTTCATATGGAGTCATAATTGTTCAAATCGGACGTAAAAATGATAGTTTATAAAGATACAAAAAACATTCCTGAAGTTCAAATCGTTCCTTGATCCAATTAGATATTTAAAACTCTTAGAGTAAAAGGATTATTTTATGCTTTTTATGACATTCTGATGTAAATTTTGAAATTTATGCATTTGCAAGGAATTATTGACAGTGCAACTCTGGAATAATAGTTTGTTTGTAAATCTTAATTAATTATAATCTCTACAGCCTAAAGCATCCAATTGTATCTTTATGTAAATTGGACGAGTAAGACTCCATAGGTAGCTAATGTTCCAACAATTGTCAAGAAAAATCCCCTTCTGATCGGAAACATGCCCCAAGCAGTTACGTAAAGTTGATCATGGAAAGCAAGTAATTTAAGCATCTGCAGAAGTTCTTTGACGTAGGGTGGATTCAGGTTATCTTCTGGTAGATATACAAAGGCTCTAATAAGAGACTGATAGCTTTCTTCCACACTTGCCACACGAAAAATCAGCAAAATTGCATGAAAACCAGTGGTTAATATGGCACACAGAACTATAGATAAAGATGCCAACGAAGTACTTTGACGAACCAGATGGATAGAATTACTCATCAGTGCAAACAATTCACAAAGAAGAAAGGCCATGGCATAAAATAATGGCAAAGATATGGCACTTTCCAGATCAAGTATAAGTTTTTGTATTCTTTTGTAGCTTTTCAGTGCTTTTCCTGAACTGTACATTATGCTAATCTCTTTTGCATTTGACCCGAGTTGTGTTTCAGTTTCTTTTATACGAATACTAACATTATAACTGAGAATTGAAAATAACAGACATGTCATCTGGGATGATACAAAACAAATACAAAGATCATATGATCTCAACACAAACAATAATATATATTTGTAATAGGATCCAACATTTAGATGAAACCCAAGTGTTAGAAAAGTCAAATATTTGCTTACATCTTCTCCTGCTGCTTTAGAAATCATCATTGATATTGCACTTGCAAAAACTGGCGAACAAATTGTTAGCAATGATATCAAATTAATCCATTTCTGTTTTCTTGAAGGCTTTTTGTAAAACATGGAATACATTTGATTCTCTGCTGCAGCTCCACTGGCATGTATATTAATATTTGTTATCTTCATTCGTTGCATATTTAAAGATACCCATAAAAATATGCAACAAATAAATGCTAACATCTCTGTTATGATCATAGTACCTCTGTTTTCAACTGCAAAAGCACGCATTCTGATGCTAAAAGAATAGGCTAGACCTAACAGATAGAAAGAACAAACAAAATTTCGCGTGATCTTTTCACAGTAAGTTTTCGTCTTTTTTACCTTGAAGTTAACTCCCATAAACCACAAAACGTCAAAAACTAAATCTGGAGATTCTTCATCGTTTGAGTTTGTTCCAAATTCGGTTGATTTTGTAGAGGAATGGCACGCCAACCAAGCACAACGATGACCTTTTTTCATTCTTTTTTTGCCCGATTCCCTCAATGTTCCGGTATTGTTCTTCATAAACATATTTTCTAGATGTTAAATATTATTGAAAAGTATTAAATCTGTTCACAAAAAAACATTTATTCAATATTTCATTTTTCAATATTTTCAGAATTTCATAATATTCAAAATAATAAATATTTTCAATTTATTTTAAATTTCCTGGGTGAAAAATTCTATCCTTATAATGCGCACCATTTAAAAAGGATTTATCTTACAGATAAAATATGCTTTTCAAGACAATGCAATACTACTTCCTCTGATTTATCATAGCCTATAAGAGGTTTAAAAGCTACTAATCTTGTCGTTTGTTTCCTTTGCTTCACTTTATATTGCATTCGGAACTTTCAAATTTATATCAGGCGCCCTTACATACAAATGTTCAATTGAAGAAATTTGTTGAAAATAATCTTATTATTTTCATACTATTTTGTTAGAACTAATTCTTATGAATGCTATTCATATTTAAGCTTCAATCACCTTTTCTTCAGTATCTAGAATGTTATCCATTTTGCAATATATATAAGCATTCTTTCTGTTTTAATACTGTCGACAGCATTTCAAGAATGCATACAATCTTTTTATCCAAATAAGAATTCGTATTCCAGAGTTTTCATACATAAGCAATCCATCATATACACTATAAAGAAATGTCATTTTATGCAACAAACGAATAATGTGACGATGAATTTAATATATGATTGAAATTTGCAATTATGCGGTGGTAAAAAAAAATTTTTCACTGAAGAAAATATTTCGCATCTTTTCAAAAGATTCTTTTGTATTCAAAGAAAATTTTCACGGGAAAAATCATGCCAACTTTTTCCATTCTCAACCACCTTTCCAATCTATCAACTGCTTCTCAACTCGCTCACGAATAACTCTTTTCAAAAGTACCATAATTCTTGCTTTTACATAAATAAGGTTTTGAGCTCAAATAACGATTTGTAAAGATGAGATACGATGTCCAAGTGACGAAAAGTAATAAAATACATATGTTATGAGTTCAATTATAGGAAAACGCTTCTTTTAGTAGAGTTATGCGATATTGACAAAAGTTGCGCTCAATACACACAGATAATAACGGCTCTGACAAGATATACATATTTATAAAAAAAGGAAGCATGAAAAATGCGATATCGTTTTCTAGATTGTTATGATGATTTGCTTCACGGGTGACATTTCCCTACAAGTAAAATATATATATATATATACAAGGTAAATAAAAAGTTTCAGTAAATAAGTCATGAATATTAAATTGAAGAAGATTTATTTTAAGAATAGGGAGAAAAGTAATCATAATATTTTCGCAATCTTTGTAACGCAACAAAAAAAAATTATCAATAAAATGATTATTATGAAATAGCAGAAAAATATTTTTATTTAAAAAAATAAGTACAAGAAGAGGCATCGAATATCTTTTCATATTGCTGTAAAGCATTACATTACATTGCAGCGTATTTCCATTTTACTTATCCGTAAAGCAATTTATTATACATTAAATGATTGTTTCTCGAGCTACGTACAACTAATATTTATTGGAAAACCAATACATTTCGGAACTATGGTTGAATAAATTTGGATCACTCTCTGGTACCTTACGATTGCTTATATTATATATATATATATATATATACACAACAGATAGAAAATGTATAACTGTTTTAAGAGATTATATAAAACAAATTAAAATCAAAAATAAATGTTGCATATTAAAGTCAAATGTTTTTCAAAATAGAGCCATGAAATTACGAAAACAAAAACGAATTAATATAAAAGTTAATATTTCAGACTTTCATATGAAATATATATAATTCGCATTACAACATTTTAATATTTGATTAAAATCTAATATTTTAAAATGTTCTTCATAAGTAAAATGATAATTCTGACTACTTTCTTTAAAGCATCCATTCTATAAATAATGTCTTGCTAAATTAAAAGTAGAAGGCTTTATTTCTCTTTTTAATATTAAGATTTTGTCCCAAACAGTTGCCTTTTTAGAAATTCTTTATTAAAGTCATTCAAAAAACGTAAATACTTTCTGTACTTATCTATCGTTATTAAATGAGCGTGGTTAACGTTTCCCAAATTACCTATGCATGCTGCATGAAGTAACGCGATAATTTTAGCCTTCTACTTCCCCCCCCCACACACACACACATTAATAGCATCCCATATAAATAAACAAAGATGTTTATCAGTAGATTAAAAATACAGTAAGCTATAACTTTTACCTAAATAATTATTATAAAATATTGCATGTAGCAAATATATCAGAAATTAAAAAAAAAATTGAAAACAGAAGAACCTATTTTTTTTCTCATACATTATGCATTAAAAAAATCCTAAATGTGAAAAAAATTGTTCTAGAAGGATATTTAATAAACAAAACTAAACAGAATCGATCTTTAGTTGCATATACAGTTTTTGTTCTTTAAAAAGCGATATTTCAAAACTGTCCAGATAGTATAGTGGGGTTTCGGTAGATTTTTGTAAAAATGTTTCTCTAATTGAGAAAAAAAATTCATTTTTACGCTAATTATTTCAGTAATTTGATTGTTTAGGGTCTTGTTTAAAATGTTCTAAGCTATGAATGAGCCTATGTCGATTCTATGAAACTCTTATCAATCATCCGAAGATTGCATGTATCATGGCGGAAAAAAAAAAAGGCGATAAAAGAGGCTGCAAATCTTCTAAAATCGTGAGAAATTCTATAGAGCCAATTCCCTCAGATTTTCGATTGCTGCAGCTCAATATGTAACATTTTATAATGTAAAGCTCAGACAGTTTAATTTAGTTATATTAAGGTCCCAATTTAAAGCAATACTAGGGCTATTTTCGGACGGACCTCGTAATTTTGAGCCAGGGTCAGATGATGAGGCAACACCTGATATAGCACCACCCCCTCCAAACTTCTGAACCACACCAGTGGGAGGATATTTGGCTTTGACGTATTTAAAAACCAATGTAACATGTACCAGATTCACTAGCACAACGATTCTTAGTGGAAATGGGAATTGAGCCTGAAACCTTCCGGCTGCGAAACCTTGCTACCGCGGCTGCTTGTAATAAATAGAAGAAAAATCAAATATGAAATTTGGGCGTCCTCTGCTCCCCCCACCCAAGAAATTGTCGCCAAATTATAATGTAGATCTACAGTTTTTATTATAGAATGATATATCAAATCTTCTCTATCTTAGTACTTCCGCTTTTGAGATATATCGCATTCACATATGTATATGAATATACAGCCAGAGAAATGTTCGTCAGCTAACAAATTTTATCCAAAATTTAATGCATATCTATATTTCTGATTATATGCATCAAATTGTATCTACTTAACTTTCTGAATTTTGAAATTATAATTTAAACATGCATGCAGACAGAAGACTTCTTAACCGGATTTTCTCTCACATTTAATTGAAAATAAACAAATTTGACATTAAAATCATATATTCAATGTCGTCTTTCTAGTTAATACTTCCCAAAAAATGTGATTTTTCCAAACTCCTGGAAGTCTAAAACAAGTAGATTCAACAAAATTTCAAGGTCTACTTTTTTTCTTTTTTTGACGAACGTAAATTTTGTTTTTTGTTTACGAGATAGAGATAATCATGATAAAATTAACAAAATACATTTTAACCAACGACGGTGAAATCAGCAAGAGTAGTCCCCTTAAAATATTCTCGCCCACTTTCTAATAAAAGTAATATTTCCCCTATTCTTCGCATAAAATTTTAGATCTAGGGCAAAGCCATCAGGAACACGACTGATCACAATTTTATTTTTAGAATAACTCATTTGAAAATTTTATATTACGTATTATAGAGAAGAAAACTGAATATATTTTATTGAGGTCTTTTCCTAACCAATTAAAAGCAAAATCTGATACAGAACTACAATTTTAGTTATAGGAACACATATCAAATACCATTTATCTAAATTATTGCGTTTTTTCAGTTATCACACTTGCATAATGCTGGAATATAAATGTATAAATCAATACTTTGAGATGCAGTTGAAAGTGTGATAAGAATCAAAAGTTTAGATACTAGAACTTTGCACTAAACTTCGCTTATCTAAGTCTTTGCGTTTTTTAGTTACAGCAAACATGTGAACCCTCCCCCCCCAAAAAAAAAAACTTTGTCAGGGTAAGTTCAAAACTTGGTATATATCAATATTTCAGATGCTAAATCTACGCCGAATTCTATCTATGTATCCTTTTTACTTTTCGTAATTATCATATCATTTGCACCCGGATTGACAGATTTCCTGTCAATGAGCTTCGTTCAAAATTTGGAAGAAATATGTTAATTTGATATAATGACCACATACCGAATTTCGTTAGTCTAGCTCAAAACGCTGTTCAATTGTTGTATTCACAGCTTACCATAATTCCAGATATGTGTCTTTCGCGCTCAGTGAAATCTGAAATGTTGAGATTCGTCTAAATTTTAGAGAATTCAAAATTTCAAAAATTTAGAGGATTAGTGAGTTCAAAATTTTAGACGATTATAGTACTTTCTCTTGTGTACTTCGTATACCAAAAAGCAAAAAAGAAATTATTTGCTGATAAATACATTGAATTCAATTCTAACAAATCAAACATAAAAAGTCAGATAATGAATTAATCTACACTGCTCTATTTCTTTTCGAGACAGTGCAATAACATTGCATGTTGCGACGACTTCTTGAAAATAGCAAGAAACGTATTGATTGAAAGAAAATAATGATATGTTAAAACACTGTAGACAAACCATTTCATGTTTTCCAAATTTATCTTTCGCTAAGTAATGACAAAACATTTTTTGCCCCTAAATGTTGGCGAATCAATGATAATTAAACATTTTCTGTGAAACCCAGTTTAGTTTTGTTAACATAAATAAATATAGAGTTTTACGTTATCGCATGCAATTACTATTACACATACTTTAAGGAGGGATAACTAGTATTCTTCCAACGACATGATTTAGTTTTTTTTTAATCCATACATTCTGAAATTACGTACCAATTTTCCATTTTTACACTATCATATCTTTGGAATTAAGTCTGATTTATTAATGACTAGCAGCCTTTGGCGACCAGCTGGTTCGCCATGAGTAATGGGTTCTAAAATTTTCAATTAAATCACATATTCATTAGCCTTGAAGTAACTCCGGGCATTGATTGGCTTGAAATTAATATTTTCTTTAAGATGATGGACTGAAAGTTCTAAAAGAACGCGTTTTCCTAATAATATTCTTTAATTTTATAAATCAGTCAGTTTTAATGATTGATTTAGAAGACTGATTGATGTAGCAACTTTTATTTAAAATATTAATAAAAATATTTTGTAAAATATGGCTCACAGAACAAAGTATGAAGAAATCTAAAACTCATTATTCATAAATGCATAGTTTGACTCAAACTACATAAAATGTAATTATTTATTTCATTTAGATCAAATTAATAGTATTAAACAATATATATGCCTATTAATAATATTTTACAAATTGGCCATTGGAAAGGAATTTGAATGCATATCTAATACTATAATACGAGGAATGGTTGCCAAGTCGGAAATCGCCCCAGAATTAATAAACTCCGGTAAACTTGGGGGTCTGGGGTTTTTGGCCACGAGGAATCGATTGGCGCCGGTTTTGAAGCGCTACGGTCGAGCAGTTCGGAGTTACAGATAGGATATTTTCAAACTTTATTAGTTCGCCATAATGGCTACTTAAATTTTCAAGCGGTGACGTGCTGCCATCTATAGCCAATATGGTGAACTAATAATGTTTTATGTTTATGCTGTTATAGGTTTATAATATGTTTCTTATGTATGTATATATGTTTGGTTTTTCTAAATAAATTTGTCAAAAATATTGAACTTCAACACACTTCAATCTTTACCTTTGTATAGAATAGTTCCCTTTCCAAACTCTAACTTTGTTTAGAATAGTTTACAATGGTGCACTTTAACCGGTTATCTTTTCACCAATGGTTTCACAAATTTTCTTATGGCATGTATTGTTTTGATAAATCACAATTGAAAATTTAAATCTTCGAGTTAGCTTCGATACCTGTTTTCTCCGAGCGGAGCTCGGTCACCCCTGGTCCTATATAAATTCAATCCTGTATAAATAAAGATAATTTATTGAATTAATTATTTAAATACTGCAAACGGTCATAGAATCTCTAGCCTTGCATTTTTTAAAGAAAATATCACATTTTATATTTATTTTATTTTATCCAGGCACGTGCTAAAATTTATATTTCTTCAGATTTAATTTGTGATGGTAGTTTTTTTTTTTTTTTTTAATTTGAACTTCCGTCAAAATGATGGCAACACGGTGATAAAACCTAATTTTTTCCCTTTGACGTGCTCTTGCAGATTTTATAGAAACCTTTGCTTTGCATTTATTTTTTTAGAAACTATCACATTTTATAATGAAAAAAAAAATATTGAATTAATGATACAGATATTGCAAACGATAATAGAAATATGCCATTAATTCGGGATTCCAATGCATATCCTGTCTAAATTGGATAAGGTTTACAGTAAAGAAGATTTATTGAATTAATTATTTAGATATTGCAAACGGTCATGGAATCTTTTGCTTTGCATTTATTTTTTTAGAAAATATCACATTTTATATTTCTTTTATTTTATCCAGTCACGTGTTAAAAGTTGCATTTCTTTAGATTTGATTTATGATGATCGTTGTTTTTTTTTTTTTATTTGAACTTCCGTCATTGTTTTCTTTTATTTTATCCAGTCACGAGATATAAAAAAAACACGGTTAAAATATTTCTTTACAAATTCGTTAAAATAGAAGCTTATGTTATAAATTTAAAAAACTGATACCGTTAGAAAGCTAATTTTTTAATCTTTAAATTGATATAAAAATCATGTTTGTGCGGTCATATTTTCGGAAGTTATAGCGGAAAAACGTCGAAATTTCGCTTAAATTTTAATTAATTCAAATGCTAATTAAAAATTCGAAAAAAGGGCTCCGAGGTGCACATTCCCGACCTCTAAGGTACACATGTACCAAATTTGGTAGCTGTAGGTCCAACGGTCTGGCCTGTAAAGCGCCAACACACACACATTGAGCTTTATTATAAGTACTAGCCGCATTTGGCGACCAGCTGGCTCGCCATGAGTAATGAGCTCTAAAATTTTCAATTAAATCTCATATTCATTAGCCTTGAAGTAACTCCTGGCATTGATTGGCCTGAAATTAATATTTTCTTTAAGATGATGGACTGAAAGCTCTAAAAGAACGCGTTTTCCTAATAATATTCTTTAATTTTATAAATCAGTCAGTTTTAATAATTGATTTCGAAGACTGATTGGTGTAGCAACTTTTATTTAAAATATTAATAAAAATATTTTGTAAAATATGGCTCACAGAGCAAAGTATGAAGAAATCTAAAACTCATTATTCATAAATGCATTGTTTGACTCAAACTACATAAATGTCATTATTTACTTCATTTAGATCAAATTAATAGTATTAAACAATATATATGCATATAAATAATATTTTACAAATTGGCCATTGGAAAGGGATTCGAATCCAGATCCTGTATAAATAAAGATAATTTATTCAATTAATGATTTAAATATTGCAAACGATCATAGAATCCTTTGCCTTGCATTTTTAAAAGAAAATATCACATTTTATATTTCTTTTATTTTATCCAGTCACGTGTTAAAAGTTGCATTTCTTTAGACTTGATTTACGATGATAGTTTTTTTTTATTCGAACTTTCAGTATTCTTTTATTTTATCCAGTCACGTGATAAAAACATAGTTAAAATATTTCTTTAAAAATTCGTTGAAAATAGGAGCTTACGTTATAAATTTAAAAAACTGATACCGTTAGAAAGCTAATTTTTTTATCTTTAAATTGATGTACAACTCATGTTTCTGCAATAATATTTTCGGAAGTTATAACGGAAAAACGTCGAAATTTTGCTTAAATTTTAATTAATTCAAATTCTAATTAAAAATTCGAAAAAAGGGCTCCGAGGTGCACATTCCCGACCTCCAAGGTATACATGTACCAAATTTGGTAGCTGTAGGTCCAACGGTCTGGCCTGTAGAGCGCCAACACACACGCACACACACACATTGAGCTTTATTATAAGTATAGATATACTATATATGATTATTCATGTCTTCAAGCAATTTTAAGTATTTTATGGTACCTCAATGGTTTTTCATAAAATATTAAAAATTTTTCAAATCCATTAGTTTTAAGACACTAATAAGGAGACAAATGATATTAATTTCAGTGAAAAAGAAGTACATCTCTCCAGCTCCATTTCATGCAGAACGAATATACTCATAGAAAATAAAAAACAGTTAAAATGTTGGACAGATCTTATCTTCAGAAAAATGTGGAAAGAGGTTTTTCTGTTTCATTCTTTAAAATATTTATAATATTGTTTACCTATAATCTAAAAATTAAATCAAATTAAACTGTACTCTACCAAATTTTGAATAGAAACTTTTTTTAAAAAATTTAGTTTCTTTTAAAATATTAAAAAAAATTAATGATAAAAAAATTCAAACACAAAACATATTATTGTAATAAATTAATGTACTTGTTTACTTACACTTTGAGAAGACAGTAAAATGATTTGTATTTATTAATTTATTCTAAATTTTTTATTGCATCTTATAGCAAAATCTCATTTATTTAAATTGGAAATATATAGATAAAAGAAAGAGACAAAAGAAATATATATATATATATATATTGTATATTTTTGGTAATTTTTTTAAACACAAAAGTATTAGTGATAAGTAATTACTTAACATTCAATAAAACAAAAGAGTGCATAAACTATATAAAATACAAATAAGGAAAATCTATATCTTGACATATTTTTATACTTTTTTTCATGGATTTACAAATAACCAACTTTTGATCCAGTCAGTATAATAATTATTTCTGTGCCAATAGATTATATTCCTGAATTAAAATTTTTTAATATCCAGTTTGTTTCAAGGAAAGTGTCAAATTTTTGACTGTAATGCCAACTGTGAAATATCTTGATGGCATAGTTTGACATGACGATTGCAAGATGCCCTTTGTGTAAAAGTTTTAGAACAAAATTCACAAACATAAGGCCTTTTGCCAGTATGAATATTATGATGATCCATTAAAGAACGTTTTCTTGTGAAACTTTTTGAGCAATATTGACAACAGTACTTATTTGATCCTATTAATGAAAGTTGCTTGATATTTTCAGCATTTTCACCATCCATTAGGTAATTTCTGGATAAAAGTTCATACTCTAGATATGGCTGAATAGATCCTTCATGTACATACAAAGAAAATAAAAAGTTAGAAAAGAAACAGACTTCAAACTGGTATTAAAAATCTGAAGGGAAAAAAAGTATTATTATCTATAAATTTAATTTTTTAATAAATATATCTACTTTTACTTCTAATTTACTATATAATCAATATAAAAATCATAAACTTTAAGTAACAATTTCTATTGCTTAGGTAAAAGGTAATAAACTAAGAAATCTAATTATATTAAATTCAAAATTTAAGAGTAAGAAAATAGTTTTGACAACTAACTTAACTATAATTAATTATTAATTTATAAATATTCTGTTTTTTCATGGAATGTAATAAAGAGTCATTGCAAATATCATGATAACATTTGAAAAGTTTTAATTTTTCAAGGAACATGATAAATACTAAATCTTAATTCAATTAAAATAACTTTAATAAATTTTAAATGTGAAAAAACTTAATTTATGAATCTACTGATTCATTCAAATGAAAATAAAAAGCAATTATATACATAATGATGCCCAGGCCATGAAAGGATATACAATAAAATATGACAAAAAGGAATTTGGCAAACTGACAACAGCAGAAACTTCAGCTAAAATGATTCTTAGAAGGTTTTAAATGTGAAAAGATAAATAAACATAAAATAATGCTAAAACATTAGCTCATAAGTTAAAGAAAAATTCAAAATCTTTTTATTAAGGGGTTTTTGAAAATGAAACAATCTTTCCCCTTTCAAATAATTAGAAGATAAGGACTGAGATTTTCATTAATTACTTGTAGTATTTCTATTCTTATTTTCCTCATTAACTTTCAATATCGATCATACATAAAATTATTGAATGGGAGAGGGGTGTAAAATGGTCAATTATGTAAGTGATACAAAAATGAAAGAGAATGATAGCTAATCATTTGGTGAATTAGTAGTTGTCCAGCCTACAAGCAAAGAAATAAAATTCTTATGGGATAACATCTGTATCACAAATAAGAAGATTAAGTAACTTATTCTACTTTCATGACACTGAAAAATTAGATTTATATAACAACAACATTGAAAGAGGTCTAATACATATGTGTGTGTGATTTGAAGTGCAATAATTATTTCATATTTACTTCTAACTGAATAAACTTTTGATGAATGCTTTTTAATTAAAAAGAATGATAATTCCTTTTAATAAACCATCCTTTTTAAAAATAAATTGTTCTGGTATTGTAACCAAAGGAAGAAAATTATTAACCATTTGTGTTATATGATTATCATGCTGCTATTACTAATTATCTAAATGTGTGCTAGAAAATGAAATCAAACTAAACTAAATAACAGCAGAAAAATAACATCAATATCAACAAAAAAATAAAATAATTTAGGAAGATTAGTTAAACATACATTCTTTTCATATATCTAAAAACGATATTAAGTAAATATTTAAAAAAAATGTTAAAGAAATTTGTATTTTAAAATAAAATACAAATAGCGTTTGATAAATTTCAGACTTAACAAAAAGAAAACACAGATATAATTTCCTTATGAAAATGTAGTTAATTCTGTTCATACTATGATTAAAAGTACTGTAATTGATTATAATTTTTGGTAATTTAAATTTTTAAAACTTTATTAACTAATTCAGTTTTGATACACAGATTTTTAATATTAGTAGCTAAAAAAATAATCTTATTACAAAACATTTAAAAATGCAATTAATCAAGTAGAATTGCATAATTAATATTAAAAAGTACTGGAACTAAATACATTAATATGTATAATATTGTCCCAGCTGATTTATCGGCACTTTTTTGTATTCCAAGTTTTAACAATATCCTCACTAAAGAAAAAAAAAAATTAATCGAATTTTTTTAATTTTATTTATGAGAAGATACTTGGAGGAAAAAGAACTAATCCATTATATCAGCTTATTTGTCTAGTAAGAACATAAAAGTATTTAATAACTTATAAAATACATAGCTAAAACTATCATTTAAAGTATATTTAGAATATTAATAAAACATTTAAAACCTAGTTATCATATTAATATGCCTGTAAAAAATCAATATTGAAAAATAAATATATATAGGTAAGGAATAATAATAATATAAAAGAACAAAATTATGATTGCCATGAACAAAATATTATTCACATACACTAAATCACATACATTTATGCAAGCCATGCTGATTTTTTTTAAAAAATAAACAAGAAATATCTTTAGAGCAAATTAAAAAAAAAAATATTTGAATGTATGTTGACAAAAAAAAATTAAAAAATTGCAATGGCTGTGATTAGTTGAACTGGAAAAAAATTATATGATAAAAAGATAATCAAAAAACTTAATATTAATGTCTTGAGAAACAAAGTAAAAACAGAAAAAATAAATAAATAAAGTATACCATGACAACAAATCATAAAATAACAATTCCACTTATTTTTGCTGAAAAATTGAAAAAGTCAAATACCACATAGTAATGGAAAGTAATAACTGAAAAAATATTAATAGAAAACATAACAAAATGCACATAAATGAAATTTCAGAATATGCAGCACTCCAATGAATAATTGAATGCGTTGAATCATTATGCATATTATTTTATATTCTTTACAGTAAAATTGATTTGGAAATTAAGAAAACTAATATAATCCATACAGAATTTAGTATTATTAAAAACCCTTTTTTTAGGAAAATTTATAGTATATTACAAAGAGATGAATTCAAGTCATAGTAATAAAATTGATGTTCCATCATTTGTCACTAAATTGAACAAATATATCTATTTAAAAATCATGATGCTGCACATGTATTTTTTATATAAACATAAATTGACTCCATTGAACTACGTTTATATAAAGAGAATTGAGTATAAATTATTCATGTGAAGAGAAAATTGCTTTTTAAAGACAATCATAATGCATTATGAAATAAAATTCTACAAATATCTGTAACTAACCCATATCCTTATCAGTAAAATGTATAATTTATTACCTTGCTCCAAAAATATTAATATTTAATGTTTGAATGTACACAATTTAAAATATAACAGACTTAAAAATATTTTTATGTCTTCTTTCAAATAGCATAACTTTAAAATTTCAAGAATATCTAATAACAAATAACTTCTAAAGCTGAATTGAATTTAGACAGAAAATTAAAGTAATTATAAAGACAATTGTGATTACAAAATTATAATGAAAATCTAACAACTTTTTTACATTCTTTTATTTTTTATACATTCAAATTCCCATTTCAAAACATAACTTTAACAACAACAACAAAAAAAAAAAAAAAAAAAAAAAAAAAAGGAGGAAAGGAATCTAATAATAATTTTTTGCATCATGTTTCTTAACTATTTGTAGATCTTAATTAATATGATGGATGTCATGAACAATTTAAATATGAATTAAATAAAATATTTCTACTATTTAAGCAACAAAAATAAGTTATTCACACAAATATCAAAACACATTTTTCTTATAAGAAGTAAAATCACAAATAAAAGAAACACATGTAAAATATAAGTCGTAGTGGATTTCCTCCTAGGTCAAGTAGGGCTGCTTTTAAAAAGGGGGTTGGAGAGAAGTAGGTCGATTAAAAAACTTTTATTTTCCTAGTTGTAAGATAAATAAATATAAAAATATAATTTCTATGAGTGATAAATAATATTAACACTTTATCAAATATCACTAGGCTGATTCTTATATGCTGAATTAAGTTTACTTAGTTATCAGATATTTATTAACTTCATTTGCTTCAATGATATATATATATATATATATATATATATATATATATATATATATATATATATATATATATATATATGAAGTAAGCAAAATAAACTTGAAAAAAATCTATGATATATTTTTAAAAAATTAATAAATTCACAAAAAATTAAACGAAATGAATCTAAGTTTTGCATACCAATTCTTCTATTAAATAAACAAGAGAAAGAAGCATAATTGATAGACAAAATATACAAACATAAGTAGAGCACTGTTAAAAGCAAAAAGAATTTTATTATTACATATATATCGATTATTGTCACAAAGTTTTAATTAATAAGCATATTTCAATATTAAAACGATTCTGTATCATTCCACTAATGTTTCATTCTTAGTGTCATATAATTCAATAAAATAATACATAATCTTAAATATTTGTTAAATAGCTAAATCAAATAAAAAAATTGCATTACTGCTTAGTTCAAGCTCAAATTGAATGAAAAATACATTTATTATCACAAAACTTTAATAGAAACAATTCAATTTTGTAAAACATCAATAAATTTCATTACAACTTAATTCTTATTAATAAATATTATGCACAATGGTATAAATTTTGTGAATAATAACAATTTTTAATCATGAAAAATTAAAACAGTTGAGAGGAAGAAAATGCCTAATATATTGCTATAATTCAGATATTATGTTAATCAAGGACTGAATACAATTTCAAAAAATTATTAAATTCATCTCACTTATTTGTTCAGATTTTAACCAAAATATTAAAGAAAAACATTAAATATAAATGTATCATATTTTGTTCACATTGGCTTGTATTTAAAATAATTCTGAGTAGTATAAAATATATTATCATGTCTATATGGAAATTTGTTTAAAGAAATTAGCGAATACATATCAAAAATATAAACAAAAGTTAAAAGATTCTACACTTTACAGAAACAAAAACCTCATTTTCTTAAATAAATATCATAAGAAATTAACCTGAAAAATATTTAAAGACTATTTAGTCAATTATTTAGCGAACAATAAAATGAAAGGAATATTAATTACATCTTTAAATTTAAAAAATCATTTACCAAAAATACTTTTTTAATTATCTATTCATGAATGTAATGAATAAATCAGGGAAAATAAGAATATAATGAAATTTAATAATAAAAATTAGTTTTGATATCAAAAATTTTAAATAGAAAATTTACCATAAAAAATTCACTTTCCAGGTTTAACATTTACATCAGAAGTATTCTGACTGGCAGTTACAAGTTCAGGATGACAAAGTTTCATATGGCGATTACACGATGCCCTTTGAGTAAAATTTTTTAAACAAAACTTACAAATATAAGGTCTTTTCCCAGTGTGAATATTTAAATGGTCTAGTAAATATCGTTTACGACTAAAGCTTTTAGGACAATATTCACAGCAAAAATTTTGTGAAACAGTACTCTCTAGAGCTGGTACAGTTGGTTGTGAAAGTATCTGTCCGTCTTCACAGTCCAATACAGAGTTTCTGCCAAACAGGTCATAATAATTTGAAAATAACTGAGAATCACTTTCACTTGCAAACAAATCTGAGAAACAGAAAAGTATCTCTTTAAAAATTATATTAACAAATTTAGAAAACACATGAAAATTAAGTTTGCATTTTCATTAAATAAAATAGCATATAAAAATTATTTTAATAATAAATATACATAATTGCAAATAAGAATGGCTTTTTAAGAACTAACAATTTCTAATTACATGATTAATTAAGGATAAGAGATAATATAAACAATTAGAAGTATTATAAAGAAAAATAAATTCGTTTATAATCATAACCATGGATATATATATATATATACTTTATGTATAAAAAGAGATATATATAACATATCATAAAAATAATAATAAATAAATGAATAAAGAAGTGAAATCTGCAAGAAAGTCAAACAATATTAAAATAAACAGAGAAATATTTTGAATATCATGTAGCATTGTAAATAACACAATGCAGCAATATTTTTAAAAAAATTTCAATGCATTTAAAAAATTTACATGCATTACTGATTATTTTTTAATTAGAAATTTAGAAGGAAGTTAAATTATAATTGCATTCTAAGTAATAATGATGTTTTTACAGAGAACTTCTTCCAATGCATGTTAATATAATGATACAATAGCAGATAATTTTACATATATATAGTATTTTATTTCAAAATATTTTGAAATCCAGATGAAATGGAATATATAAATATAACTTTTTCTAAAAAAAAAAAAAAGTATCACTGCACATATTTTTATCTGAAGATGTTTTTCACCTTACTTTCTTGAGATGTTTGCTGATATTTAAGTATTAAAATATAAAGATCTCTTAGTAGGTTATAGTAAAAATCTTATATTTGTAATAAATATTTGAAAACAAATATTAAAATTAAGAAAAAATTAAAAACATTTAATGTTTAAAACTGTCTAACAAAAGTAATTAATCACGAAAAATGTCTTGTTAGTTGTAACTAGTAACTAATCACCAAAAAAATGCCAATGGTTTAAGCCAAAGTTTTGATAATAGAATGCAATTAATGCTCCTTTAATCAAGAATTTGTCATCAAATACAGTTATAAACAACTATTTTGACTCTCTTTTTTTTACATTTGTTTAAGATACATTCACTATCAGTGTTTCCAAATTTTTATATTTGAGTCAAATTTCTATCAGTCATAGGGGATGGATTTTTTTTTTTGATAAACAGGAAAATTACTTACGTACAATTTTATAAAATCTATATAAACATATATAAATAAAAAGTGTAACTATAAATAAATAAAGCATACCCCCCTCGACTTTTCTAGAAAAAATGATGAGACCATTAATTAATTTGGGATTTCAAACCACAATCAGTGATATATAATTTCAACACATTATGGTATATATATATCCAATGATAAGTTTATTAAACATATGCACATAAATAAAATAAAGGAAATTTAACTTTATGATAAGAATATTTAAAATTCTAATTTAGAATTGATGAAAAAAAATGAATGAATGACCAATGTATTCATTTCAAAAGAAGAATGTTAAATTATTCAGTTCAAAATACATTACTTCAAAAAGTCTATAACAAAGAAGAAAGAAAATGGACCTTTTGTATTATAGCAAATAAAAAGTAAAAAAGGAATACTGCATATAATGCCTTATTAAAATAAGAGCCTGATTTCATAAAAAAATTTAGATTAAATCCATTTCTAAATGTCAAAATATGAAAAAGTACACAAATAGAATGTAAAAATTAGGTTCTACAGTAAAGAATGAAATCATTCACTTTATATGAATTCATTAATTTCAATTTAGTATTTTCTCTCATGTAAATGAACGTAATTCATTGCAAACGTAAAATTCAGCTGGAAGTAGAGGAAAAAAATAATTAACAGGAAACAGAAAAATTTTACTTTCAAATTTAAAACTTATTTCTTTTCATAACAATGTTGCCTGACATATAAAATACTTAAAAAATCATTAATATAAATTTGCTGAGCCACATTTTTTTTGCAACTGCTAAATGCATAATCTCACCATAGTAAAAAAAAAAAAAAATTAACATACAAAAAAAAAAAACCCCAATTAATCAGTTAATTCACAATTCAACAAGACACAAATAAAGGTTAGCTGAAAACTTTCTTTTTTAAACGAAATATGAAAAGCTATAACTAAGTTTCGAAAGAAAAATAAATTTTAATTTATTAAATTGCAAAAATTGAATAGCCTGCAAAATTCTTTCAAATTATCCCTCACTTTTTCTTAATTCAAAACACTGTGTAATTTCGTATGTTATTGAAATTTAAATTTATTAAACGATGATAAAGTAATTGAAAGAAAGATTAATTTGACGCCACGTACACAACGTTTTGAAATTCTTGTTTCGATCCTATAATGTCTCATTGAAAATTTTTATTTAGCTACAGAAATTTCTGAGACATCAAAATAATTTTGGAAAAAAAGAAGTTTGTTGAAAAGCATTTTGAATTAAAGATGTCAAGAGACAACAAGTTTTATCCATAACCTTAATAATTCAAACTTATGTATGAGAGCTTTTATAAATTTCGTTTAATTTCAAAAAAGTTATTGATAGAAGACAAAATGCCTTCGATATATTTTGAAAAAAAACTGTTTATGTTTTGTTTACATTACTTATCGGAATGAATATAAACACAGTTACAGTTAGATACTGTACATTTTATAAATTCATAAATAAACTTGCATGACATTCTGACCTACAAATTATTTTCCACCCTCCAATGATTAGTCATTGACGGCTTACCATTTATTTATCAGAAAATTATGTATTTTGAATGGTAAATAAGTTTTCAAGGAAAGGATTTATTGTTCAAATAAACTTCTTAGCTTTAAAATTTAACCAGTAGTGCAATTATAGGCAGTGTTTTAAGATAAACTTATACTTACCCATTTTGATGTTCTGGCGTCTTTAAAAGTTAAGGAAAAAATATCGCAAATATAGTGTTAGTAAAAAATTCACTGAAAGTTGTAATTTAATCAAAATTATTAGTTTTTTTTTTCTACTCTGAATTTTAACCTCTTAATCTTAGTTACCACGATTAATTTGCAGACACTTCCGTATTCGTAATTTTATTCTGCATAAAATTTTCTTCGATTTTATAAATCAGAGGTCATAAATTCCCTCAGAAATTGAAAAGATTTAATTTTTTACTGTTTATAAATTTCTTTTTTTAATATTTCTTTTTGTTCTCAATGGCAGAGGAGGGGGATATTATTTGTGTTGATTCGTTACTGAGTTAAGTGTCATCTGTGCTTTGTATCAAACATGTAGTGTGTCTGTTTGATTATATAAACTTTATATATAAATCATTTAATTTTTATTTGTCTTTAAAAATGCTTAATAAAGGATAACAAAAGTAATCTAGTAATTATTAATGATTTTCTTAGTTTCTGCGATTATGAGCTTCTTATGAAATTGCCAATGAGGTTAGTATAAACAAAGTGCAGAACTAAAGAATATATACATTTATATTTAGTTTTACTTCCTATACATTTACGTAAATCTAATTTTCTATTAAAAACAAAATGAAAAATTTATAAGTGCGTAGTAGTTTTTTTGTAGAATGTCGGTCACTCTTTTGTTATTGACTGCTCTATTTAGTTATGATTATTATTTTCGATTTCCTTTATGTCTGCTGTGTGTAAAATAAAATGTTATCATGTTCGGAATTCATTATTTTTAATCTTGAGAAATTTCAGTAGAAAATAATATGCGTATTTTCTGTTGCAATTATTTTTCATGATGCCATAAATATATTAAAATTTAGTGAATATAGATTATTGGTAATAGACTTTTGAAATCGTTGTATTATGACGAAATGAATGATCACTTTCTTAATAGCTATTATTCGAAATGTTCTAATTAACACAGTGAGAAAAGGAAATTTCGTAGTCAGTATTTATTTATTTACTTATGATAATCAAGATTTTCAAGGTTAAGCCTGTAAGCCTTTTAATCAATAATATTGCAACAAAAATTTTTATGTTATTTTTGATGAACTGGCGAAATGGAATATTTTGTTATTTCCTTTAGTTTATGGTTATCCTTAATATAAATATATTGCATATAATTTTAATTTGTTGCTGATAAATTCTTTTTGTTCTCGGGATTTTTCTTATGTACAAAAATCAAAGATAGGATTTGTGATATCTTTATTTCTATATTTTTCTTTTAAGTCCATTCTCATAAATAAATATTAAGATCAAATTTTAAAATTATAGTGTTTTAGTCTAAAGATAATTTAACTAGAATTTGTATATTGATCCATTATTATATGTAATTTTATCTCTTTTAATATGTTCTGAAATTAGATGAGAAAATTATGAAAAGTTTTTGAAGCGTTCATATTAAAAATGCATAGGTGCTTTGTATTATAAATAAAAATCTGTTAATTCTCCCTGTGTCCAGATAAAAAAATAATCCTTTTGAGCATGTATAATTTAGGCTTGAAAACTTTTTTTTCTGACAAAATTTACTAAGATATGAATGCTTACAATTATTACATTTGTGAAAGCAAAAACTTAGGCTTTGTATGGTTGGCATTTTGATATTTAATAAAAAATGTACACTGTTAATATAGGTTGATCACTTAAAGTCATCTTTTAAATATTTTGAACTTTTTAACTACTTTTTTAATTATATCATTTTCTATTATTTGCACTTTTGAATTGCATATGTGTATATTCTTTCTTTCTCATTTCCTTTGTTGGTGAAGGGCATATTTAAAGACATGAATAATATATAGAAGCTTCTTTGATCTTTTATACAAGAATAGCCAAGAAATAATCTGTTTTTCTTAAGAATTATAATTTTATAAGCATAAAAAGTTAGTGGTTGCTAATATATATATATAATATATATATTCTAATTCTAAAATATTTTTTTACTAATTTTTAATTTATTTGCTAGTCATCAAATTTGATTTTTTAGTTTCTTTTTATGGATTAGTACTTTGTTTGGTATGCTTGTCATTTATGCCTTACAAACTAGGGCTACAGATGTGCAGTTGTACCAACAATTGTTAGCAAAACTTTTATTTATAAATGTTATAAGTTTTTCTGTACTTTATGAAATAATCATCATTGTAATAATTAATGTATACTTTAAGAAAAGAAAGTTTTCATTAATTTGTGAAATTATAATAAATGCTTAAATTCTTTTTTGGAAAAGTCAGCGTAACTGATTCATGAAGATTTATTATTAGATTTTAGTATTATCTTTTTCATTTGGCAAAAACCTTTTGATTATCTAATCATGAAAAGCTGATAAGAGTATATAACTTTTATTTCTGAGATGTATGGTTTCATATTTATCTATTTATTTGTGTTTACATATGTCCAAACCCAAATGCTGCCTTAGTAATTTTCCTTTTAGAGTTGTAAAAACTCTAAATATTTTTTAAGTCTTATATGTCATTCTTTTCATAGTGCAGCATATATTCATCTTTGTTCTTATGAGAAATCAGAAAAACGTCCCAAAATTGAACTATGCCTTTTATAAATTTGGGAGGGGGCATTTAAAAAACTGCTTATTTGTTTCTTTTCTTGTAAAAAAAAAAACTGTTAATGGATTTAGATACATAATAATTTTATTATTTATAAATAGTTAACTAAATGTTATTGAGTTTACATAATAAACTTAAGTATATTTGAAAAATATATTATGATTTTAAAATTATCTGCTGAACTTCTTGTCATATATTTGAATTTTCAGAACTTATTATTTAAACAGTATGGGACAAATAATTTTAACGCTTTTTTTATTCCTTTATGCACTTTTTTTTATTCGTGTGCATTAATTGCATGCTATTGTGAACTTTAGGCTTAATCAGATATCAGCAAGCAGTTAGTATAATAATAGAATATCTGTAACAATTAATCACTGGCATGCTATTAATACACTTATACCAAATGTTAATGTTTAATTTGATGAAGTAATCAGTATTCATTTATCTCTTTACTTTCAAGAATAAGTAAACAATATGAAATTTGGATTACAGTTGATTATATAATTGCCCTTTAATATGTTAAATTTGTTTAGTAAAAAATTTATAAAAAGTAATATTGAGATGTTTGAAAGTTTTTAATTTTTATTTTAAGTTATTTTCTGTGTTTGATTTTCAAGTTTTCTTATCTTATAAAAGTGTAAGTTTTTGAATTATTATTAATTCATGTTGGATTTATTTGGTAAGAAATGGTTTATTTCTATGTTTAAATTAGCAAAAAGCTATAAAATAAAATGTTTACTTTAGTTATTATATTGATATTGAAAAAAAAGTAGTTATTTTTGTCGTATAAATTATTTAAAAATATTTTATTGGAAGAAAAAAAATATTATTTAAGAATAAAGAGGGCAAATATTTTTATTAAGCTTTTATTCTCAAAAGTTGGTTGCATTCTATTGTTTAACAGTGAATCATTTTTAGTGGACTGTGTAGAGATCTTGAATACACATGTATTTAAAAAAAAAAAAAAAAAAAAAAAAAACAATTTGGGGGAAAAAAATTGAACCTTAAAAAATATTTAATAATGAATATTTTATCATCATTAAGGCTCATTTATGGGTCATGAAACCACTTTCTAAAAGTTTGTGTTCTGTTCATTTTGTAAAAAAATTAAGTGAATTGATGAGTAAATCACTATAGATTCGGTTATAAAAAATAATAAAAAGTCACCCTGTTAAAAGTTTGGGAACCTATATTATTGAAAATAATTATATATTATTGAGAATGAATTTAAAATGACAGTGCTAGATATTCAGGATTAAATAGGCTACTTTTGAATATTTGACAGTTGTATTTTCCCAGGTTTATCTTAAATTTTGCTCACATTTGTTAATAATTCATATTAAAATAACAATTAATTATGCATTACTTTTAAAGAATTATACCATAAGTAAAGTTACCATCTCATATTTACTAATCTAGAATTTGATTGTCTTAATTCAGTAAGTTTTACTCCTTTTCATTATATATATATATATTATTTCAATCTAATTTTTACTTTTTAAAAGAGATTTATTGCATATAATGCTTTCTTTTTTCGTTCATTTATTTATATATTTACAGGTTTTTCTAAAAGGAAATAATATATAGCTTGCAGTTTTCTTTTGTCTTAGTCAAAGTTTAAATGGACAGAGCAAGTAAAGTCTTGAGAAGGTAAAATTCCTTGCATTTTCTTTAACTTATAACATTCTTGATTTTTAATATTCTTAATTACTTGATTTTTGTTGTAATTTTGTTTCTAATAAAAACTGAAATGAGAAATCTGTATATACAATTTTTAAAACAGTCCAATTTAAAAATAGGTTCAACATATTCATGAAATGTTACATATTTGAAATTGGGACTTGTATAAAAAAATTATCATGATATAAATCTTTTAAATTCAGTGATGTTTTACTTCCCGAAAAATGCAAAATATTATAATTTAAACCCATATTATGATAACACCTGATCAGATTTTATCATAAAATCTGACAGTAATTGAATGATTGTGTTTAGCTATGATAAATAAGGTTTAAAAATGAATTTATTTGTTTAAGTGTAAATAATTGTATTTAGCAAGGAAATAAAAATATTTATTCACTAGCAACAAACACTACATCATACTTTTCTTATATAAATATGTAAATGAGAAATAAGTATTATTTATTGTATAATGTCATTTTTTGAAATGAAAGTTATAAACATTTATTTATCAATCATTGAATAAAATTTATTAAAATCTTTGTTCATGTAAGTTAAATGAAAAAGAAAAAAAAAATAATAATAACTGTTGCAATTGAAACTTGTATTTGGATATTTAAATTTAATACCTTTTGCCAATTTTTATTAAGAATTTTTGGCATTTTGCAATTGTAAATTTTCTACCCTTTACTTTATATTTTTCTGTCATAATTACGATTTTGCATGTACCTCAGATCTGTATGCTTGTAACTAATCGTAAGTATGTATCTACATACACCCTATTGATTGACACATGTGATAATGAAGGATTATTTTTATTTAAAAAAAAAAAAAAAAGATAATTTGAAATAAGGAGTACAATTTAAAAAAAAAAGGATTTTTTTTCATGCCATCTCCCTCTTTTCTCTAATAATTGGATGATTTAATCTATAAAAACTTCATGTTAGATTATCTATTTTCTCTGCTGTAAATAATAAATCCAATCAGCAATTGTAATCAGATCAAGTAAAACTATACAAATGTAAAATTTACTGCAAGTTTATTACAGGAAATACAGTTTAAAAGAGTAAAAGAGAAATATTTAGATAAATGAGATAAACGAAATTTTGATTCAAACAATATTAAACATTGCTTGGTAAAATATGAGAAGTTTTGAACATGTTGAAGTGTTTCTGTTATTGTATAATTAATTATAATATAGATGAATGTGTGTTGTGTATGTATATGCTCTACAAAACAGACCCTTGGGCTCAAAATGTGGTTTCCAAAACTTGCTACATATATCTTTTGCAAGGTGATATTGTGTGTCTCAGAGTGATTTTTTTAGAAATTATAATTAAAAAAAATTGTTTAAATTGAACATTAGGCAAAATTTTCTAATTTTCCCATTATGTTTTCTAAAAATTTCACAGTACTAAAATAATTTTTACATCTTAAAAAATAAAAAGTATGATTTTTTTCTGCAGTACTTAATTTTTTGTCTTGTTTAATCAATTTTTATTAAGCTTGTTTTCTAACTGAAATAAAAGATAATAAAGAATTTTTATTTGATAATTCTGCTTTATTATTTTTTAATTAAAAAAAATTACTTCTAAGTGGACATTCTCATATAAAATTTGGTGGTTATAGATCAAACAGTTTTTTTTCTGTAGAGTGCCAACACATACATACATACATTTATATTTGTTAGCAACATATATATTTGCTGATTATAAATATATTAATATTATACAATTCAAGCATAGCATGGAATACAAACATAGCATAACTAAGTTTTACATTTTAAAAAAGTTATCATAATATAAATTTTTATTATTGATTTCATTATTAAAAGACATAAAATAACAAAATGCATTTATTTTTCGTGATTTTTTGGAAAAGAACATGAATAAGATATTAAAATTAAAAGAAGAGTGTAAAGCATTTAAAATATTATGAATTATATATCAATATTTGAAATTTAAAAATATTTTGATGAAAAAATTACTAAGATCAACCATTAAGTTATATAAAATGCTTCGTTGAAAATTGTATCCACATTGAGTCCAATCAAATCAACCGATTGACAGAAGTCATTAATTAAAGATAAAAATTCATTTTAACTTTTAAAAAATTATTATTTATAATTAAATTGAATTTTATATCTTTTGTGTTTGTTGATTTTTTGAAGTTTATATTGGCTATTTATACTTATCCAAGATATTTCAGCACTTATTCTTGTGATATTTTTAGATGTGGCATTTTTTTTTCATATTTTTCTTTTCTGTTTTTTTTTTATTATTATTTGCATAAAATGCATATTCTACAGCAGTTTTATTTGTTTTATCTTATAACAGCATAATAGGCAATAAACCAAATATTTTCCTTTTATGACCAAATGAAGCTTTTAAATTCAATATTAAGATTTTACTAAATTATTTAGAATATAGATTTTTATTATATCTCATATTTTCGTTAATAGGAGTAGTGTTCGTTTGAGATCTTTAGGTGCTGGTCATTCTGATCTGAACATGGTTATATCAGAATTGAAAGATCTGAGACATGCTACAAAAGCATTTATGGCTGCACAGAATTCAGGTTGGTAAAATTCAAAATATTTTTACCGTGTCATTCCTATTGAACAACCTTATAAACAAAATATTGAATGAAAATGTAAAAAACTTATTACTTGTGGTATTTTTTAGTGTTTCTTATTTTAGATATAATTTTAAGGATGTTCATTTAAAACTATTATTGTGATTTCTTATTAATTCAGCCCTTTATAATGCATTCTACATCTTAAAATTTTTACCACTTTAAATTTATTTCAAATTTAATTTTCAAAATTAATTAAAGAAATAAAATTTAAATTCAGTTTTTAAAACTATTTTTGTTTAAAGTATTATAGATATTGTTTCATTTAGCCTTGTTGCTATTAATGTGACATAAGTCTTCATTTCATAAAAATTGACAATGTTATAAAAATTACAACTCACTGTAATGCATCCCAGACATAGACTAAGAACCGATATACATATTTAACAGTCCTTTAAGTTCTGCTGTCTATTTTCTCTTGAAAAATGATTGTTTAACAAATATTTCTTTTTTTTTGTGTTTGTGTGCATATATGTGTGCTAACTCTGTTTGAATTGATGTGCAGTGTTCTTTCCCCACTCCTTCTTTCTTTCTTTTTTACAATAACACAATTTTTATTCTCCTGTATAAAAATCTTGAAGAGAAACTTCTAAACCATAAATGTTCATTATTTGCATCCTATTTTCTTCATTCTCATGCAGAATAGGGCGATAGTAAATAAGGAAAAAAGGGTGGGGTATATGTTGTCAAATACTTGAAAACGTCAAATGAAAATCTTTTAATGGAATTGAATATGTTGAAATCATTTTTTTTTAAAGAGTATAGTAGTGAAATAATTGAAAACTGTTTTGTTTGTTTGAAACAATATTATTATTTTTTACTATTAGAAAAGCATTTAATTTTATTCTACTGATTTTAGAGTTTGGAATGAATATCTCTCAGAACTTTATCTGTGAGTCATAATTTTAATCTTAGAAAAGAACTTTTCATAATAAGAGGGATGTGAAAAACAACATTTTTTTCTCATTTATTATTTACAAGCCACCTTTGGCGACCAGCTGGTTCGCCATGAGTAAAGCGTTCTAAAATTTTCAATTAAATCACATATTCATTAGCCTTGAAGTAATTCCGCGCATGTATTGGCCTGAAATTAATAATTTCTTTAAGATGATGGACGGAAAGTTCTAAAAGTACACCTTTTCCTAATAATATTCTTTAATTTTATAAATCAATCAGTTTGAACCATTGGGCATGCTTACAAAATATTGAAAAAAAAATTTCGGTGATGTTGCCAAAATATTAAATATGTTTTTTTAAAGAAAGCGAGAAAGGGAAAAAAGTATTAAATTAATGATACAGATATTGCAAACGATTACATAAATATGCCATTAAGTCGGGATTTCAATGCATATCCTGTCTAAATTCAATCAGGTTTACCGTAAATAAAGAAGATTTATTGACTTAATAATATAGATATTGCTTTGTTTTGCATTTATTTTTTAAAGAAAATATCACATTTTATATTTATTTTATTTTATCCAGTCGCATGCTGACAGTTGCATTTCTGTTGATTTATTTTGCGATGATAGGTTTTTTTTATTTGAACTTCTGGCATTGTTTTCTTTTATTTTATCCAGTCATGTGATAAAAAACATAGTTAAAATATTTCTTTAAAAATTCGTTAAAAATAGTAGCTTAAGTTATACATTAAAACACTGATACCGTTAGAAAGCTAATTTTTTTATCTTTAAATTGATATAAAAATCATACTTGTGCAATAATACTTTCGGAAGTTATGGCGGAAAAACGTCGAAATTTCGCTTAAATTTTAATTAATTCAAATTCTAATTAAAAATTCGAAAAAAGGGCTCCGAGGTACACATTCCGGACCTCCAAGGTATACATGTACCAAATTTGGTAGCTGTAGGTCCAACAGTCTGGCCTGTAGAGCGCCAACACACACACACACACACACATTGAGCTTTATTATAAGTATAGATTAAAATAGCTGCTTTTGGTGTATAGATCAATTTGCTTCTAGTTGTGATGATAATGTTTGAAATATTAAATGGCACTTAATTCGTTAAATGATGACTTAATTTTTAATGATGATACTTAAAAATCTCTTTTCTCAAATAGCCCAAATATTCACTTTATTTAGAATTGATGCTTCTTTGTATTGTTATAATTAATCTGGCTATTTTAAATTTATTTTCACTTTTGGCTTGTTATTCTTTATTTAAATTGTGTGCTTTTTTTAGATAGCAGGATACCTGTATATTAATTGCATAGCAACAGTTAATTAATAAAAAATATGGTGATGACAAACAATCTAAAGATGTCATGTTTATTGAACAAATGATTAATCGGCAGGGTGTGTGTGCCGACAATGTTATTGCTCTTTGAGTACAGTGCTGTATCATAATATTATAAAATAACAGAATTTATGAAGAGTTTTATTAAAATTCCTTTAATTGAAATTCTCAAATATCTGATGATTCCTTAATCATTTAAAAAATCATATTTCATGTGTAATTGAATTGCTGTAAATTTGGGTTTGTGGGTAGTGGCCTATAGAGCCTACAACAGCTACAAAGTAATTTTTGTATTTTCTTCAGACATTAAAGTTGTCTTTCTTTTGGTCCAATTTTCAGTATCAAAATCAAGATGTAAACAAACATTGATAGTAAATATTTTATGTAATATTTAAAAAAATGTTAACATTACTGAAAAGATATACAATTCTATTGGGAAGTGAGTGTGTGGGGGGGAAGACTCCTATGGAAATTAGCCAATTTATTTTTTATTGTTCATATTTGTAATCTAAATCTATTAAAAGCATTAAATTTACTTTGTGAAAGATATGCTATATTTGAGTGTGTTGTCTGGATAATTTATGTATGTAACAAATTATGTTGCTTTCACTCTGTAGTTCTATGCCACATCTGATATAGCTTGTAACAAAGGCTTTTTTTTTATAACAACAAATATTAATTCAGATCAGCTATGTTAACATAACATAAGACAATTATCTTCACTTCTAAAATATTATCTGTCATAAAATAAACATCACTTTTGGATAAAGAGTATTTAACCCATTTATGCCTACTGTTCCATTTTTGGAACACCCCTGACATAAAATCATTGTTTATTATATATTTTTTACTTAACGTAAAGGAATTTCATGCAAAAATTTCAATTTTTTAACCTTAACAATAAGTGGCTGAACCAGAAATACAGAATTTAACTTTCAACATGCTTAAATAGAGATTTAGTAATGGTATGAATTTTTCAAAACACAAGCTGCTGGAAAACAAGATGACTGACAAAATTATAATGAAATTAGAACCGATGCTTGTTACTATATTAAATATAAATTCACTGTAACATTCTAAACCATGTAATTTTGTGCTTCACTTTCTCCTATTGCAAATGTGTACAGTAATATTGAGTTTTCCTTTCTTTCTCTTTTAAATGTTAATAGCTTTTTTAAGAAAAAAAAAAATCTTGATATGATTGAAGTTTACGGCATATTTTTTTGTGTTTTGTAGCCTCACAAGATATGGTTAAATGGGCTACATGTGATGAAAATAGAGCAATTCAGGTATGTATGTGTTTGTATCATTATATGTATTGTGAATATTAATTTTTAATTCATTTATAAATTTAATTTTTTTTTTAATTTTAAAATAAAAAATTGTGTATTGATACTTACAGACATGTAATTATCAATACACTTAACATAATAATGAAACTTTTAGATTATATTTACTTTTGAAAGTTTTCAGTATCAGATTTTTTTTGTGAAATTCAGAGTAATTTATATTTATTGAAATGTATTCTTTTGGTTTTTAGGACATTATGAGCCAGTTAGGTGAATTAAATAGCATGTGGACTGATGTACAAAAAGATTTTATTGGTATGTTTATTATTTGTTATTGGTATATTTTATAAAGATATTTGAAAGTTGATAATTTTGTTGGTCAACCAATAGGAGAAAAAACTCTTTAAGTTATGCAGTTGTATAATTGATAAACGGTGTTATCAAATATAATTAGTAAAATTTTTAGAATAAATTGCTGTGTATTTTATATGGAAGATTCGATAAAAATTTTACTTTAAAAACATTTTGATGCAGAAATACAAAGGCAAAGGATTTCATTTTGTAAAATGATATTATTCAAAATATTTTTGAACTCATAATCCATGAAAATTACATAAAGAATGTTGTGTTAGACATTGTTGATTTGTTTTTGAATTGCTTGTGTAATGAGTTCTTTTATTGTATATATTTAATTATATCTGTCATTTTTGTTTTAAATTCTCAGTGTTTTGTCCCTTTTGCTTATAATTTAGAGTACATGCCTTATAAGCATTTTTTGAAGAATTCACTTTAAAGAAATTTATTTTGCTGGGAAGCATATGACTCAGTTATTATAGAAAAGGCCAGATTCCTATAAATAGATAGCTTGCATTTTAAAGAAAAAAATTTATATGTATGATATTGGGAGAGTACAATATGTCGTTTTAGTATCCTATGAGGAGCATGTAGAACATTTAATATTCTGAACATATTTTAAAATTTAAAATATGACCTTATATTGATTATTTCTTAAAAGTAATGGGAATTACAAGGTTTATTTTCAATTAGTTATATTCCTTCAATTAATTAATCTGTTTATTATATAATATTTATTTGTATTAATTCACCATTACGTGACAAATTATATTCTTACAAAAAAAAACCATATTTGTTGCAAAATTACAGCTTAAATTATATGTTATGTAAATCATTTAATATGTATTTAATGAGTCATTTAAATTGAGAAGTTGAAAATATTAAGAGTAAAAAAAAAATACAAGCTAAAGAATTTATTAAACCTTTGTTTCAACCATTTCTTATTAATGCATCTTCAAGTATTTTGCCCTTTAGATATTTGATATTACATTAAACATTCTTGCAATCTAAATTTTCTTTTTCTGTATTATGTTAAATTGATAAGAACTGGTTAACAAGGCAGCAGTAATCATAATACATGTGATTTTAATACACAGGGTGTCCAAAATTAAAGTTACCTTATTTAGAACTACATACTGTCGTAACTATTCATCCGAAAATTCTGAAATTTTGGGTTAGCCTTAATAAAGGGATAGGAGAGACAATTTGCTTTTATTTAAAAAAAATTAGTTCCAAATGTTGCCATTAGAGGGTGTATTATCAACTATTTTATTATAAGAATTACACATTAGCTTGGAATTAATCCAAGTCATGTTCGATAGGATGGCCACTGTTGTCAGGTACCCTCTGAAATCTGGAAATGGCTTGTTAAACAGTAGAGCGAGCGTAGTGTCTGAGTTTAAATACCGAACACTTGGCGGCAAATACTGGTTTTAAGACCAGGCAACATTCTCGGGTTGTCACGACCAACCAGATCTTTCAAATATCCCCAGAGCCTAAAATTGCATGGATTAAGGTCTGGAGATGGGGCAGGTCTAGTATTATTGAAGTGGCAGCTTATTACTCTTTCTTCTATAAAATGTGTTTTCAGAATATTTTTTACACAATTTGTAGCGTGTTGAGTCGCACCATCCTGCATAAAAAGCGCTCGGTCAAGACATTGGCATGATTGTAGAGCTGGAACAACTGCATTTTCCAACATCAATGCATCTTGCTCTTTCGTAATAGTGCATGTTACTGCACCTGATGGAGTTTGTTCCTCGAAGAACTACAGCTCCAGAACTTCAGTCCATACCGCTACTTTCGGTGCATGTAACGGAACATCTGGGGTAGAGGGGGAATGTTCTGTTTGCCCAAATTCGGTAGTTATGCCAAACAGACCCGCTTTGCATGAATACGCTCTCTAGTGGTGACATTTGGAACTAAATTTTTTTTAGCATAATATTTTTTCTATACTTTTATTAAGGCACACCCGAAATTTCAGAATTTTCGGATGAATAGTCACGGCGGTATGTAGCTCTGAATAGGGTAACTTTAATTTGGGACACCCTGTATTAGTTATTCGTTTTAAATTTGACTGGGATATTAATGTCTAAATTGACTGCAAGGAATTAAATTATCTCTCTTGAAATATCAGGATAAAAGATATAGTTGAATGCTTTGTAATAATATGATGAGTCATTTAAAAAAAATGATTAAAGATTTTGATTTCCTTTTTGAAATGTTGGGTCAAATGAAATATTTGAATTTCTACAAAATGATATTAAACGTATTTCTCACTATCATTTAGCATGCTTTCATAAATAAACTGTCCAATTTGTTAAATTCTTGTTTTTTATAAGAAATGAATATCCAAAAATCAAAAGTAATAATATAAAGCTCTTAACAATTGATATATATTTAAAAAGGCATTTATGACTCATTCAATTGATCTGAGTTCTTAAAATATTCTTTATTTTTTACTTGTGTTTTTCATTCATCACATCACAATATGTAGGGGCTTGAAATAAATGCAAACTCAAACTAAAAGAAGATTCACTTTTAAAACTGCGTGAGATCAATATTTATTCTCACCTTTGCTCTCACTTTCCATTTTGTCTTTCTATTCAAATTATATCACTACTAGGGTCATAGATTATTATTATTTGAATTTGAAAAGATGGTGCATTTTTTAAAATCATTACAACAATGCAGATGTTATTTAAAGAATTAATGATCCATTTCCTTTACCAGAAAATATATAGCATGTACATATTATAAGAGTTTTTCTTCCCTTTCCTAAATTTATTCTTTTAAAGTATTTCTATGGATGAATTTTTATTTCATGTTGAAATCGTTTTTATAAATTTTTCTAATCCGATTTCTTTCCCCTCATTATTATTTTGCAGAGCATCTGAAAACATTTAAAAATCATTTTGAATTGATTTTAGAAGGTGAAAAACAGTTAGATGCAGCACAAAATCAACTGGTCTGTATATAATTCTATTCTCTTATTGGACTTTTATGTATAATTTGACATTTTTAAAAGAGTTTTAAGTATTGGAACTATGAAAAAAAAATGTTTATTTTTGTGGCACATTAAAAAAACAATTCAGGGACGTCAAATTGAATTTGACTATGAATTTGCTGATTATAGATCTTTTAAATATCTGTATTACAAAACTTATCTTCATTAGTTTTATTTCAAAATGTTTTTGCAATGTGAATAAGATTCCTTTATCTTCTCCAAGGATTTATTGATTATTATATTTTTAAATAAATGAAGCTATTTATGAAATTAAAATCATGTTTTGGGAGAATAGCTTTGAATTTAAAGTATTCAAAGTGAGATATATATATATATATATATATATATATATATATATATATATATATATGTACAATCATAAAATTATTAAAACAATCAAAACACATTTCTTGATCAACAAAATTAAAACGAAACCAAATAGGTCGAAATCGAAATTAAAACTCAATTCAGAATTACACGCTAAAAGTTCACAAAATGAAAGGTAAATGAATAAGAACCAATTAATGAAACAAATCCACAATACTATATTCAAAGAATTATTTAAACGAAACAGAAACAGAAGTAACTACGGAAACGAAACCAAAACCGGAATCGAAACTAAAAATCATTACTGATTAAACAAGTTTTAAGAATTAAAATGTTTTTAAATCAATCATTGTATTTAGAGAGCGCAAATGCAGCTACAACTAAAATACAAATGAATGTAAATTAATTAACAAAATAAGACAACTGAATCAAAATAATCAATAGAAAAAATAGTCAATAGAAAAGGAATCCGGCCTGAAAACTTCGTCAGGAGCCACTTTCAAGCAAGGATTCCTAATAAGGGATTTTTTCTGTGAGGCATCGATGGACAATGGTCAAAAGAATTGACACCTCGTGGCCCGAAAATCCCCCGAAAATGAAGGCAAAAGAGACATACCAATTTTAACAGCAAAAGACAAAAACAAAGTAAAACATTAAAAAAATCAACAAATGAAACAAATATATATATAAAAAGTAAAACTACATAAGAAAAATCACAATTAATGACAAAATTAAGAAAACAATAAGTTCACAGACCTGTCCAGCCGTTCTTCCTTTCCAGTAATAATACTACAGTGTAACCAAACATAAATGGGATTCATTAGCGCCATCTATTTCACTAATATTTCATTATTTCTTTTTTTATTAAAATATTGATATTACAGTAGTTTTTGGGAAAATCATTATTGTTTAAATTTTTAATAAAACTATTTGTTGCTTTTGTAAAAGAAATTTTGTTATTACAAATTGTTTTAATTTTATTGAATTGTGAGAAAATTAAATTTTTGAAAATTTTCGAGTTAAGATTAGAGTGATAATTACAGAGTTTAATTATATTAAATTTGAATTCGTCTCTTTTATCATAAATACCTACTATTGTTTTTTCATTAGCAATTTCGATCCTTAAATCCAGATAAGTAGCTTCAAGATTATCATTATTTGTTTCTTTTAAAGTTAATTCTTTAGAATAGCAATTAGTAACAATATTGGTATTATCTAAGTTAATCAAAATTAAATCATCAATAAATCTCCACCCGTTTATTAAGTAATTATTAATTATTTTTTTCTCGTAATAATGTAGGAAAATGTTGGCTACAGTACTTGAAAAAGCTGTACCCATTGGAATACCCTTAACTTGTTTATAAAAATCAATACCATTGTTAATATATATATATATATATATATATATATATATATATATTGCATGCTGATACACATTTTTATTAATAATTCTGGACATTCTTATTAATTTTCTAATAAATTCTTTTGTTATTTTGCTTTTTCAAAATGTATGTTTTTATAAATTACTTAGACTATATTCTTAATAGTAACTTTGATTGTATGTTTAATAGTAGTATTGCTAAATATGTAGCAATTATAAAACCATCTAAAATAACTGATAGAATTTTTAAATGTTCATTGGCAGTGCATAATAAGAAAAAAACATTTAATTTCATTGTATTAGTATTCTTCTTCTTTTTTTTTTTTACAATTTTAAATTTGTTTCCTCTTGTTTTTATGTGTATGTGAGAGATTGAAGGCTGTATTAAGAAAGTAAAATTATATCCATTATATATATTTTTTTACTTTCTGTAAAATTTTTAATTGATAGATAAAGAAATAGAAGTCAGCTTAATTAAATAAATCTTAGGAGAAAAAACTGTTCCAAACCTTAACTTATGAATAAGTTGTTTGTGTGTATGTGTATATATATATATATATATCCTGTCTTGTAATTTGTTGCTTAATATAAATTACTAGTAACATTTGAGCTATTTGCATTCTTTATATCCTATCCGTATATGCTTTTTGCAAGAACAGACCTAATTGAAGTCAGCTTAATTATACAAATAGCTCTTTCAGATTTTCTAATCTTTTACTTTTTTTTTCCTGACACAGTTTGCTATATAGTGTAATTTTATACGACTTAATTAGAAAGAAAGAAAGAAACCCTGGTTTGTAAATTTTGTAATTTTAAACAGATTTAATATCTGAAACATTTGTACCATGCCTCTAAAGAGATTGCTTATTGTGAGTTTTATTTAAAAGATATGCAGCATAATATTTTATTTTATGCAAAGTTACTTTCCTTATAAGGGTGAAGAATTTATTTAAAAAATCCTTCTCAGTATGACAGTAAAAACTGGAGTATGTCAAGATAAATTAGTTGACAAATTAGATTATTAGTTGTTTAGTAGTGTCGAATTAATAACGTTGTGTAAACTTTTGAAATTTTAAAAAGTATTTCAAATATGTATACATGTTTCTTGGTTAATGAATATTTGTTCTGCGAGCTGAATCTAGTACCATAAAAATAAAGAATATGACATTATTTGTTATTCTTATTTAGTACAGAGATAAAATGTGTTAACTGAAAACAATTTGCTTATGTTTTTATTGACAAAAAGTGTGAAGTCATTGTCTTGTATTAAATTTATATTTATTTTATTGCAGTTGTTAAATGGATATTTTTGTCAAATTTTCTTGTGTTTTGAGGATATAATAAATGAAGTATTTTCAATGTAATTTTATACATTTTATCAATAAATATTTATTTCAAAATTTTTTAGGCTACTTGTGAGTTGAATGAACAAAGGATACGTAAAGAGTTGAAAAGAGCTTCTAAGGTGAAAAAGTTATTCTTTCTTCATTTCTGTGTACAATCATTATCCAAATTTTTTTCATGTTTTATTTTGTTTGTTTGCAATCCATCCAATAGTAAATTATATTACTAGCAGTTACTATATACTATAACTTTTACCATGCCTATATGATTTGCTAAGATTTTGACAAGGTTTTTAATTTTATCCCCAGCAGCCATAATATATATTATTATTTAAAGAAATGCTATAATTGCAAAAGGTGACTTTAAAAAAATGTTATTTAAAACTGGACTTGTATTATATGATCTTGTATTATACTATAACAGAAAGTGGCATGTTGTATTAACACTTAGGATTGGTTAGTTGCCTTCATCGACACTTTGGTTAACTGGGGATATTAGTTATATTTATTTTCATAATTTATTATAATCTTTCATGTTCTTTGATTCTGTCATGGTTATGAAGGTATTAAAGCCTTGATATTTGAACAGTTTTATTATGTTCGGTTCATTGAGTATATGAACTGAATGTAATTTGGGACTATTGGGGACTAGTTTTATAACATCATACAGCTATAATGTAAAGTTGATATATCTTTGAAGTCTAGTAGTATTGTAACTTTACTTTTTTATTCAACCTGTAAACTACTGAAATATTGAAGTGAATCCTCCTTTAATTTTTGTCTTTGGAAGAAAATTATGTGATTAAGTATTTGATTATAGAATGAAAATGATTTACCTTTATTCACAACAGTGAAAATATTAATTTGAAATATACTCTTTAGATTTGGACTAAAGAATTTACAGCAGTTAAATCAGCATCATTGAAAAGATTAATTTTTTTAACATTAAGACAGAGCAAGATATATATATATATATATATATATATATATATAATGTATCTACAATCTGAAAATAATTTCCTTCCTACTCAAACTCTGGATTTGCTATAATTTTAAGTTGAAGAAGCTTTTATTCTCCTCCAAGGTACTAATGAACTGAATCGACACATTTTCTTTCAAAAACTATACAAGTCTTAAATACTTTCGCAGATTCAGTCTTTAATGTTTTCTTTTTTCTGATGTGATATTCTGCAGCATACTCACAATTGCTTGGGTTAGAAATCTTGACAAAAGCTTAAAATCGGACTATTTCATGGATATTAAGAAAAAGAAGAAAAAAAATAAGAAGATTCTTACCTGTTTCTTCCAACAACATTTTGCAGGAAAAAAAAAAAAGAAAAAAAAACTTTTGACTTTACTGACTTGCCAGTCTTTTTTCTTTTTCTCCAACTTCATAAAACTTCAAATTCTTTTCAAAATTTTAAGTCTTAAGCTAAATTATATCTTGAGTTGTTGAAACTGCTATTATCATTTCTGCTGTTTGCCAGATAATTCTTAAAAATTTATTAGTATTAAGAAAGTTGTTCCAATTTTTAGCTTTTTTCAAAATTTCTTTAATATCGTTTTGGTTCTATGATAAAATAGTAGCCCATGTATCTCAGAAGTTAAATTTACTGTGGACCCACAATTTGTGTGTTTTGGAATGTATTTATAAAACATACACAGATTAATTGGAAAAATTATTACATATATATTCATGAAATTTGATTTATTCATTATGTTTTAATCATGATATATTAACTGTCATACTATAATTTTCCTTAAGTTCCTTTCCTTTAGTTCCTTTCCTCGTTGTTTCCTTTCCATTTAAGTTATTTGAATTTTTTAAATACAGCTAAACCAATTGTTTACTAAATTAAAATAAGATTTCTGAAAATTTGCTGTTGTTTGGCTTGTAAAATGAATATCTCATTTTTATTTTTAGAAAGCAACAGAAGAAGAAATAAATAATTTAGAAATAAAGTTATCCCAAGCTGAAAGGGCAAAATATTTAGCTCAACTGGAAGGTAAATTAAAGATCTATGTATGAAAGAACAAATCTTTTTCAACATAATCTGTTTTTAAGTAATTTAAAGATGAAATATTAAATGATATCAAAAGAGGAATTTTGTTTATAGTTCTATTCTAATGATTATGTGAGAATATAATTAAAATATAGTTATTTACTATGGTGGTGTGTTTGGTTACGATGGCATTGCATGAGTTTGATATAAAATTATTTCAGTTTCATTAATTGGTTATGATTAAAAAATATTTCATTGAATTTCTAACCTCAGACCAAACTATTAATGATGTGCAATTGTTACAAATTTTTAATGTTGCTTCCCTGCACAATTCTATTGCAAGGAAAACATTTTGATAGATAATATTTTTGGTTGCTGATTGGATACCAAATCAGCAATCTCCAGGCTTAGTATCAAAATGGAGATATTAGAATCTTCAGGAATTTAAGTAGTAGGATCAATAGAAGGTGAATTATATTGATTATTTGAAAGCTTTCTTTTTCCTGATTGGTAACACCAATCAAATCAAGCTTTAGTCAGTGTCAAAATGTCCAATGAAGAAAAAGCTTTGACTAAAACTCAAAAAATTGTTGAGTTGCGAACTGAGCTGTTCATTGAGTTTTGGAGTCTAGTTTTGAAGTAGCGTCAATTCATGTGCTGATTATCCACTCGTACTATTGTAATGAGTCAGTAGTTGGGTACAGCTGAAGTGAGGAGACGGAGAATTATATGTGTTTAGAAAGACCATTGTGAATAATGACATGAATTCTACTTGGCTGCTTGTGTTGTTATGGTTATTTGCTATAGATTTGTAGGCTGATATATGTTTTAAAAGCTGTTGTTCATCACAGCTGTGTTTCTTCAATTGTGTCTTCTTGTTAATAAGCATTATTATTTGTTATTGTGACTTATTGACTTTATTAACATACGCCCACTACAGTCAACCGATTGAATTTATGGAATTTAGTGCACAGAATTTTTGTTTTAATGCAAGTCTGGTATAAAATTATTTCAATTTTCAGTGGTTGTTATGATTTAAAAATGCATAATTGGATTTCAAACTTAAGACCCAATTGTTTTGAAGATATGTAATGTAAGCAATCTGGTATCATAAATCTATATTAATAATAAAAATTATATTAGGTTGAAATTGAAAATTTGAACTTATTGATTGAATATTCTTAATAATAAAAATATGATGATGACTTAAACAGAAGAATCATATTAAAATTTTTGTTTGTGTTAATTGCTGAATTATTATAAATATGGTGAAAAAAATTGTTGAGGCAGCAGTTATATTTAACAGTTTTTATCTTATCTCAAGTTTCTGTTTATTAAATAATTGTGTATTGAAAGCTACAAGAATTAAGAAATTATATTTTTAAAAATGTTGAAAAGAATTATTTAAATTTTTAATACTTATAGCTTTGTAAATTACATCTGTATCAATTACTTACATTTCAGTTGTAGAACTATCTCATAAAAATGAGGCTATAAAGGTTGTTCGGCTGAAGGAAGGTCTCTTAAAACTTTCTGAAGCTTATGTGGAGCTTGCAAATAAATGTGCAATTATTTTTGAAGCACAAAGGGTAAGTGTTAATATTGATTCTTATTTTGTCTGAAAACAAAAAGCAACTCAAAATACATTTATCTTCTATGCTCAGTAGATCTGCAGCTTGTATTGTTATTATTTATTTGTATTTAATTTTTTTTTTGTAACAATTTTGAATTTTTTTATGAATTAGCCATTTTTAAAGTTTATTCTCTTTCCTTAATATTATCTCATTTGAAAGATCTATGATATCCTTATTTTAAATTAAAATATTTGAGATTTTCCTGTGCTTTACCAAGTTTCAATTTTTATGCATTCCTTATTTCTCGTAGCTTAGTGTGCTCTACATAAGTTAATTCTAAATTAAGATAGAATCTTTAATTGCTATGAAATATTATTTATGTATTTTAGTATGATGCTCTAAAATGGACATTTTTACAAACTTTTATTAAAACAATTATAATTTTTATTTAATGCTATAAAAGTTAAGGTTTGGTGAGAAAGTATGGCAAAAAGCAAGATAACAATACCTGATGTCTTTTACATGTAGCTAATGTCAAGTGTTTTAATCCAAGGTTTAGATAAAAAAGTTATTTAAGGATGCAGAAACATTTATTTTTCCAGGGGTGATTGTTAGATAACAGAAATTGGAAGGAAAATCGAAACATCAAATAAACTTTTTAACAAAATGTATTGCAACCTTATTATGGCTGTTGCGAACGGAGAGAGGAAAAACCGTCCGAGAGGCGGCGCTGTTTTGAAATGACGTAACTATGTATAAAGTTTCTGTTCTTGTTTCAATAAGTTAGATTCTGTTTTTAGTCAGTGTAACATGTAGTTGAATATTTCACGGTTTCTGAAGTTGATTAAAAGTGTGTGTTATGAAACAAATTGGACTTATTTTTTTCGAACCCAATACACCCAGCATCGGTTAGATGCACCCTGCATATCACGAATGAATTTATTCTGGTTATGATTTAACATAAATTAATGGTACCCTCGGCGGGACCGGGTGTATTGGATTTTAACGGAAAGCTGTTTGGAGCTTTAAAGTAAATATTTTTTGAACTGATTTGAAACCGTTGAATTTTTCGTAATGGATCTGAAGACGTTAAAATTAAAAAGAAAAGGGCTCAGAATGGCGTTTACGCTCTGTGCTAACAAAATTGAAGCCGAATTGAAAGAAGCGAGTGAATCAGTTTCGCTTTCGGTTCTGAAGATGCAGCTTGCGGATAAATTCCAGCGCCTTGATGTATCTCAAACTGAAATATTTGAACTCTTATTAGTGCAAGATGGCGAAAGCCTATTTGCGAAAGATTTAGAAGAATCTGATGTATACAGAGATCGATATTTGGAACTTTGTACACGAATTGAAGCACAGCTGCAACCTGTTCCTGAACCCGTATTATGTGAACCAGCACGAAAATTTAAATTACTAACAATTGAATTGAAGAAATTTAATGGAGAACCAAAAGAATTTCTGTCTTTCTGGAGTCAATTCAAGAAAATTCACGAAGATAACTCCATTGCTGATGAAGACAAATTTCAGTATCTTCTACAGTCAGTAGAAACCAATTCGAAAGCAGAACGATTGGTTCTCAGTTTTCCAGCCACTGCTGTGAACTATCCGAAAGTAATAGAACAATTGAAGGAACGCTTTGGGCGTGATGATCTACTGGTTCAAATTTATGTGCGAGATATGTTATATCTCGTTATGAAAAATGCCGTTAAAGGACGAGTCAAGGCCGACTTAACGTCGCTGTATGATGAACTCGAGGGAAAATTAAGGGCCTTAGAAAGCCTGGGAAGAACTCAGGAGAAATACGGAGATTTTTTAATCCCATTAGTAGAAAGTTGCCTTCCCGAAGATGTGTTGATCGCGTGGGAGCGAAGCAGAAACCAAGAGCTACCGGACACCAAAAGCTGTCGTTCCTTGGAACATTTAATGACTTTCCTACGCAAAGAGGTGCAAGGCGAAGAAATGGTGTCGCTTGCACGAAGTGGATTCATTTCAAAAGAACCCCACTATAATTTAAAAAAGGATACTTCTCTTGTTAAGGTAAATCGCGATCTTGCTACCGCCTCTGCCCTTGTAAGCCTGGATTCTGGTAAGCGTTTTCTTAATTGTATCTTTTGCGATAAAAGCCATCCTAGTGAAAAATGCTTTGCTGCTAGGAAAATGTCACTGGATGAGAAACGGAAAGTTTTAATTAAAAAGGGTGCATGTTTTTCTTGTTTAAAAAAAGGTAGTCATTTAAGTAAATTCTGTAAATTTAATCATAAGTTAAGTTGTTCTTTGTGCAATAATAATTCTCATTTTGAAATAATGTGTCCAAAACAAGAAAAAGAAATTGTTTGTAAAACAGAGAATTCTCTCTCTAATTGCTGCAGAAGCGAACGTGTGTTTTTACAAACACTTTGCGTGGTTATTCGCTGCCAAAGTCATGAGAAAAGAATTCGTGCGTTATTAGACTCCGCGAGCCAAAGTAGTTACATCAGCGAAAGGCTAATAAATCTGTTTAATTTAACTCCTCTTAGAAGAGAAACAGTGATTCATGCGCTGTTTGGGGGGGAGGAAACGGAACCGAAAGAACATAGAGTGTTTTCTATTGAAGTGAGCAATTTAAATAAGACTTATTCTTGTGGTTTTGAAGTTCTTTCAGAAAAAAAGATATGTGGATTAATTCCTAAAATTATTGATAAGAAAGTTTTGACTGATTTAAGAGAAAGAAAAATAACTTTGTCAGATTCTTTTTGTGAGGAAGCGGAAATCGATCTTTTAATTGGGGCTGATGTAATGGGAAAATTATTAACAGAAAATATTGCAGAATTGGACTCCGGATTGACAGCCGTGGAAAGTAAGCTGGGTTGGACGGTAATAGGAAAACAGAATTTTTGTGGAAGGAATAATTTAATGACAACTGTGTCTATGCATGTCGGGAGAATTCCTTTGAATGAATTATGGGAACTTGAGGCTTTGGGGATATCTGATCCTACTGAAACAGATAAAGATAAAAATGATTTATCTGACTATAAGGAAAAAATGAAAATTCTTCCCAATGGAAGATTCGAAGTTGAGCTTCCGTGGAGAATTGAATCAAGGAATTTACATGATAACATGGAACTAACTTGGAAGAGACATGAAAGAATGATTAATAAATTGAAGGGTGGTAATTTTTTCGATGATTACAAGCAGGTATTCATAGAATGGGAAAAAATGGGTGTAATTGAAAGAGTACCTATAAACGAATTGAGTAATAACTGTCATTATTTACCGCATAGGCCAGTTATAAAATTAAATAGCGAAACAACGAAGGTTCGGCCGGTATTTGACGCTTCTGCCTCTCAGAGGGGGAAATTCTCATTAAATGAATGTTTGTATAAAGGAATTAATTTACTGGAAATGATACCCGATATTCTTGATCGTTTTAGAATTTTTCCTATCGGTATAAGTGCTGATATTGAAAAGGCATTTTTGATGTTGTCTGTTGCTCCTAAAGATAGAGATTTTTTAAGATTCTTTTTTCCGGACTCGGAAGGGCAAGAAATTTATAGACATTGTCGTGTGGTGTTTGGGGTTTGTTCAAGCCCTTATCTACTAAATGTATCTTTAATGCATCTTTTAGAGAATTGCCCTCCTGAATGTAATGAAATTGCTCAAAAATTGAAAATGTCATTCTATGTTGATAATTTAGTATCTGGAGTTTTTAATGTTAATGAATTAGAGCAATTTATTGAACAGGCAAAAAATATTATGTCTAATGGTTGTTTTAATTTGCGTGGGTTTGAGAGCAATGTTGCTGGTAACAATGTTGACAAACATTCCGGTACTACTTCCGTTTTAGGAATAGTGTGGGACTTGGATAATGATACTTTGAGTTGTTGTATAGATTTAGAACCGGTTACATGTGAATTGAAAATAACAAAAAGAGTAATTCTGTCTAGGGTACAGGGAATTTTTGATCCTATTGGATTGTTAGCTCCGACAACATTGCTCCCGAAACTGCTATTACAAAATTTGTGGAAGATGAAAGTGTCTTGGGACTCTGAATTACCTCCTAATATTATAAATGAATTTTTGAAATGGTCTAGAGAAATTTCTGTATTAAAAGATGTTACTTTGCCTCGTTACATGTTTATAAATCCGTCTTCTGAACTGCATATTTTTGTAGATGCTTGTAAAGGGGCATACGCTGCATGTGTCTTTGTCAGATCAATAATTGATGATGAAGTAAAGGTCGTTCTCATTAGAGCGAAATCTAGGGTTACTCCTCTCAAAACTATTAGTATTCCACGTTTAGAGTTGATGGCATGTAACATTGGTGCTAGACTTCTAAATTCTATTATTAAAGCTCTTGATTTTGTGGAACTTAAAGTCACATTTTGGTCTGATTCCACTACAGCTCTTTGGTGGATAAAGGAGTCAGGAAATTGGTCAGTTTTTGTGACCAACAGAGTTAAAGAAATACGAAATCTGACCAAAATTGAATCATGGAAACATATTCCTGGAAATAGGAATATTGCAGATCTATTATCACGTGGATGTTCCCCTCAAAAAATGCTTAATTCTAGATGGTGGGAAAGGTTGGTTCGCATAATTAAAGAATTGTTAAGACGAATGCTAGGAAAGTCTGTATTAACTCATGAAGAATTGAGTAACCTGTGATTGTGAAAGTGTTATTAATAGCAGACCTCTAACCTATGTTTTTGAGAACCCCGAAGAATTAGTTCCTCTTACACCTGCTATGTTCCTAAGAGAAAATCACTGCTCCGGAGTAATAGATATTGACGAAATAGATTCCCAAAAGTTATCAAAAAGAATAAGGTATCGAAGCAAACTTTTCAATGAGTTAAGAAAACGGTTCAGGAAGGAATACCTAGGTGAACTAGTTCAGAGGTCTAATGAAAGATCTTCGCGTGAGCCTAGGATTGGTGAAATAGTGTTAATTGGAGATGATAATAAAAAGCGCTTGTTTTGGCCGATAGCAAGAATAATTGAGCTGATCCCGGGACGGGATGGGAAAATTCGGACTGTAAAACTCAAAACTCAGAATGGAACAGTGATGCGTCCAGTACAACGAATTTATCCCTTAGAAATTCAATCAAGTGAAACTTGCGTCATTGAGAGCAGTGCGGGTGAGGGGGAATCTGGTTCTGAGGTTCAGATTTCAGATGATGTTATATTAAAAAGATTTACTTCTTCTGGTAGGTGCGTGAAAGCACCAAAACGATTGGATTTATTTAATGTGAACTGTTACTGTTTTGAGACCTTATCAAGTCTCAAAGGGGGGGAGGATGTTGCGAACGGAGAGAGGAAAAACCGTCCGAGAGGCGGCGCTGTTTTGAAATGACGTAACTATGTATAAAGTTTCTGTTCTTGTTTCAATCAGTTAGATTTTGTTTTTAGTCAGTGTAACATGTAGTTGAATATTTCATGGTTTCTGAAGTTGATTAAAAGTGTGTGTTATGAAACAAATTGGACTTATTTTTTTCGAACCCAATACACCCAGCATCGGTTAGATGCACCCTGCATATCACGAATGAATTTATTCTGGTTATGATTTAACAATGGCATCTGTATTCTGCTCATCACAATAAGCTAATAAAAGTGTTTGTAAATCTTCTGTTACTTATAATTGGTTAGCTTTTGAAATTGCAAAATTTATTTTTGATAGCTATTATTTTGTGTAAAGTGCTTCAGATATATGTATAGGCATGCTAGAATTTAAAAATATTTCTATTGAGTATCTTTCATCACTGTATATTGTTTTAAAGTTTGTATGGTTGAATGAAAACAAACATGTTTAATGTAATTGAATCTTGACTCCATATCAGGTATTAGGTTTGAAAAATAATTATTTCTAAATTTGGTAATATTTTGGAGTTATGCATTGAAAATCTTATAGTTTTCAATTTTTAGCTCCCTAAAAGTATTTTTTTATAAATTGTTATTATAATTTTGCTTGTATCATTATTTTTTTTTATTCTCAGTTTATTCATTTAAGGATGTCTTTTTCAGGAAGTATCTCATTACTTGCCAGATGTTCATAGTCGAGATATGAATGAATTGAAATATACTGGTAAGATGTGTTATGATGCTTATAGCTTATTTTTTGGATAAATTATCTGTTACTGATTCTTGTGCCCATAAAAAGTTTTATTTCCCCAGTAAACTATATTTCTGATTTTATTTATATAATATTGCAACATTTTGAATTAAAATGACAACTTATGACTGATAAAATTAATTTTAAATGTAGAGAATATTCTTTCTTGGTCTCATTTATTTAAATAAATTTCTTATTTTTTTATGTTATATTTGTTTCCAGGTTCTGGTGCTTGTAAACAAGCTGTTGCCAAAGCACGAGATAGAGTGCAATTGTATAAACGCCACAACTACCGCTTAGTACCTTCAAGCTCAATCATAGGTAGCACTTGATTTTTGAAATCAACTTGTGTAGTATTTATAGTAATTCAGGTATATTACTTTTCTACAATGTGACAATTGTTGGCTATTGTTTTAATAACATTTTGAGCAAAGCTTGCTTTTTACATTCTATAGATTCATACAACATGAAGATATTTGTTTATAGTGTAGTAAATCAGACTTTGATATACCTGTATTATTTCCAAGCTTTGAATAAGTTTACATTTACTTATTGATAATTATTATCTTAAGATTCTTAATAATAGCCATATAAATTAATGAAGATGTTGTGCAAATTTTGAATTTACATTCTGTCCTAATTCCTAAAAGAAAATTAAATTTCTTTTAAGAATTAGGGCTTATCATTTAATATGCTGTGTAATAATAAACTGCAGAATTTTTATTAAAAAGGCAATTGATAATACTGGAAATAAAAAAATTATCATAATAATATGAATTATATTGACATTTAATTTAGATAAATGCTGATGTTTAGTATTTATTTATCTTCATGCTTTTGTTACTTATTTCCCAAAAGAATTCGGCTTTTATAAGTCAAAAATGACATAGTAAAATGAAATTATGGAGTATTTGTTAACTAAACCTTAATAGTTTATAAAATGCTTATATGTAATTTCTGTTAGGAAAAAATAATTTTATTACATTATGTACAATTACATAAGGCTATGTATAAGCACTTCAATAGTTAAATGTAATTTTAATTTTTTTTTAAAAATTTGACCACTTTGTTGTAATGTTAAGTTTGTTTCATAGCAATATAAAAATATTTTTGAAATTTAATCATTTTAAAATCAAATATATTTTTATTACTTTCTGAAGGAGCTGGAAATATCTCAAAACAGTTTCTTTTATAATTTCAAAAGTAACTGAGACTATACATGTTTTTTGGAAATAAATTCCTACTTAGATTAAACTTGAGATTCACTATGGAAGTCATTATAGGTGAAATTACAAGAAAAATCTTACAAAATATTCTTTATATCATTTATGTATCTATTTATTCTTGAAAATTAAGTATTTTGCATATTTCAAAATTTCATTATATTCCAGAAGACCCTCCGCCTCCTTATACACCTGGCTTCTATAATCCAGCCACTGGCCGGCCATACAACGAAGCCAATGACAACTGTCTGAACAGTCAAGCTCCTGTGATCCAACGACAAAGAGCTGTTGCTACAGTTACCATTTCACCATCATGCCCACCTTACCCATCACCTTCACCACCTCACTACAACATCTCTTCTTCCATTGCACCTGGCACCAGGCAACCGAACGAACTGCGTCGCAGTGGCAGTGGAAATAACTATGAAGATGAACTCTCAGGAGCCATGGGTGCTACGCATATTTGAGATTTATCCTCCTCTGATTTTATTTTGAGAAAGAAAAAAAAATCCAGCCTTGGATTTTTAAAATTTTAAATATTTCATTTGTGATTTAGTGACAAGAAATAAATTTCCTAAGATAATCTAAGTCGACTAATCGTGTATATATAGGAAAATTGCATGCAGATATGCAAATCCTTTATTTTTAAGTATAATTTAATGCTGCCACTTGATGAACAGTGATATTTATTCTTCTTCAAAATAGAGAACTCCTTGCAGGGTGTTACATATTTTATATGGTTTCATACGGCTGTGTATCTTTTGAACTTAGAATTAACTGTACATTTCATGTTTTAATTGTTATGGAGCTTGATACAAATAGTGATTAATTGATAGTTTACTTTTTTTTCTCCTTAGGTACAAGGGATTTTATTTTACTAGTTTAAAACTTAGTTAATGAATTTCATTTTTCCCCCTCTCATTTGGATACCAGAAACATTAATAAAGATACACTGTACAAATCTATGTTGAATAATTATTATTACAGTGCTTCCCAGGTGTTCTGATAATATTCTATGTAAATTTGGAATATGGCTTTAAAGAATAGTGTGTGCTTTTTGTGTAATATGTACTTAAATATAAAGATATAGGCATGCATATTTAATGATTGGCTGGCTTTAAAATAACATCCTTTTGAAAGAATGTTTTGCTTAACAGATAATGATTAGTGAAGGATTGGCTATGCATTTGAATTGTTAGTATGCCTTATGTCATCTTGATTCCTTAAAAGCCTTACATTGTTTCCATTCAAAATATATTGGAAAGGAATATGATTCATTTACAAATCTTTTTGATACTCATATGATAAAAAAGAATTGTGTTATATAATATTTGTGTAGTGTACTTTTTTAATGTGAAGAATTCTTCATCATTGTGGTAGATAATTCCAATATACTCTTAAAAAGGCCCATGAATTCTTTATGGAATGTCTATATTGCTTTGAAACACTTTACCAGAGTTTTATGATATTTAAATATTCATTATTAACAAGAAAGTGCCCTTGGTATACTCACATGTGATACATATTTGTTTCCTTGACCTTTTTATTTTTGTTTGTTTTCATGCATGTAGTTTATTTACACATGGTTATGAGTTAACTAATTATATACTTATTCATTTACAGTATCTTTAATATAACCCTATATGTATACCATATTTTATCATCTAATTAGAATAATTTATTTTACTAATTATCCAGTTTCTTTTAAGTAACAAAGGTTGGGATAGTTATTTAATAAATATTTCCGGTGTGTTGTGAGCTTTCTTGCTGAAAGCCTTAAAACTACATGAGTGCAGATGAGTGTATAGTTTAATTATTTGTTTTGTACACTTCCTGTACAAAAAAAAAAGAATAAAATTTATTACAACAATATTATTTTTAAAGTATTTTATTTAATTTCCATTCTCGACTTATTGTTAGCAAATCTTTAAATTATAAGAGTGTGCCACATCCTCTATGAATAGCATTATATAATTTTTTATATCATTTCATAAAAAAATATATATTGAATGTTATGAAGGCTTCTATCAGCGTTGCTGACAATATTACGAAAGAAAAAATATGAAACTAAATGATGTATTATACTCATATCATTAAAATGTTTAAATATAATCCCAAATGTGTATTTGTGTCTGAAATTCTGAGAACACTCATTTTACATTAAAGTTTCATTTATAATTAATAAATGATCTATATGTATACTAGCTTAGAGACACATTATATTTTCTGAAGGGATTCATATAAATTACTATATCATTATTAACATATGTTTGATAATAATATCTGGACATAACATCACATTAATAAAAGTTTGTTGATAATGTAAATTAATAATAAATGTTTTTAATATATAAATATAATTTTAATTTTAGTTAAAAATAACAAGTTGATAAGGAATATTATTCTTGACACAGCTTTTGACAATCAGTTGTTTTGCCAACAGTAATGATTGCTGAAAATTTTGATTAAACATTTTATGCAGTTTGATCTTAATGGCTTTCTCATCAACATATTTTTCAACTTCAAGCATTCATAGATCTATAACTTGTTTTATTTCAGGCATGCCTCTGCTGTTAGTATGAACTTGAATTTGAAACAGAAGGGATTAAACTTCCAACATTTGCAATTGCATTTTTGCTGAAATTGTATGTGTTTATTTAAAATAGAAGTATAATTCAACATTGAAGTGTTGTGTGTAGTATAGGATATGCTTCATAATTTATATAGTTCCTGGTAGGAATATTCAATAGCAATTTCTTTGATTCAAAATAATTATAATAAATGCAATATTAAAGTAATTTTAACTCTTCAGGACTATAATATATTTTTTATGAATTTAATTACATTACAAGATGAGAAGTAATGCTTAAAGATTTGTCATTGTTTTTTAGGAGTACAACATAATTTCAAAAATTTTATTAAAGGCATTCTTAACACGAATCTTATTACTTTTGAAAAATTAGCTTTATTTTCATAGGTATATAAGCAGTAGAAGAAAATTCTAGGATGGAAAATTTATTGTTCATAGGAAAGTGATTTAATTTCTTTGTTGCAGTGAAATCCATTAAAAAATAATAAAAGTATTTTTAAGAATTTTATTCTAAACTAAAAAATAGTCAATGTAATTATTGCCATCCATATAGTATTTATGTACTCCTTCAAACATCTACACTGACTTCGTGATCAGCATTTGGAGTTTTACTATCGAGTTCCGTATTAGGTTAAATGAAATTTGGACTTGGGAATGTCATTTTAGATGAGAAGGTTGCATCAATCATTGAAACGGTCTCTTTTCAATTCAAAAAAAGAAATCGATGTCATATATGATATTTTAAGTTCTTTTTATAATTTGCTGAATAGTGACTTTAATTTCCAGTTAGTTTTGAAAGGCCTAGAATTTTATGGTCATATCAGATTTAACCATAACTGAGTGACACTTTATTTTACTATATATTAGTTGTCAGTCATCATTGGATGATGAATTTCTGAATAGGTATTATAAGGATCTGTTTTATTTCCTTCTTTTACTCTAATTTTACATCTGTGGATTTTTACATTGAACTGTTTGCTTGAATTTTTATTTTTATAACATTTTGTAGATGCAACAATTTATAAGGAAAAAAAAATTCAGAAAACCCGTTGATGTCATAAGTGCCTAATAGAATCACATGAATTGTTAGAAAAATGTATAGTAATATGAAATTGCTCATTTTAAACACATTTTTTATACATATCAATTAATGTTATATTTGACTATTTTCCAAAATTTAATTACAATAAATAAATCATTATTCAAAGGAATTTTGATTCCACTTGTTTAATCATATTTTTTAATATGTATCTTATCCCTAATAAAGACAAAGAAAAACTTACTGAAACACCAGTAGGAAGTATGGAAAATTGGTCTGTATCAATAAATTTCTTTTATCTCAGCAAATTTTGCAGATTGAAAGATAGAATTTTGCATGTTTATAGATTAGTGTATGAAAAACATTTCATTCATTGGCATTTTTTCCTCTTTTAGAGGCAGTATAAAAAATTTATTTTTATAACTTATTATTCTCAACTTCAACAGAATCCAAAGTGTTTTTCATGCATTTGGCCTAACTTGTATGATGAGATAATTGTCATTGGTAGTAAAATCCAAATGCAGCCGTTAGGAAAATTGCTTGTTTCAACTTTTTGAGACGCCTTGTATTTTATTTTATGTTTATTATGTTGTAATGCATAAACAGCAATTCTATACTTAACAGCTATACCTAAACAGCAAATACTATATACCTAAATGTGTAAACCTATATTGCACATTAGATTAGTTCTGCATGATTAATCTTTGTTTTCACAATTACTAAAATGTTTTTTTTTTAATTTTATTTACTTATGAAGGTTGATATAAAGGTTATCAATAATCTAAAAAAAATCTTTTTCATATATTTTACTCCTTTTTTTGTTTCATTGTGATTATAAGTAGTGAAATAGAAAAAAATACTACTTATAATAACAAATTTTATTTCAATTCTTTATAGCTGAAACTGTCTGCTGTTACGGTCGGTAATTCTTTCATGGTTTTTGCTTCTTCTGATTCTTCATACTGAGTTAAAGACATTGTTGGCATTCGCATCATCCAGCTGCAAAATAAAAATATGTATCAAATTAATAGAAGGGGGGAAAAAAAGGAAATGATTTTTTTTCTAGAAATCAAAGATATTATAAGGTGCATTTCACTTGTTTCTTTGGAATTTTAAGGTTCTTTTTTTATAATTATACACTTCCAGAGCTCATAAATAGTAAAAGTCTTATTACTGAAACAAAACAAACCTGCAGGCTGATCTTTTCTGTAAAAATGAGCAATGACGGCAATTTTTCTTTTGAATACTTTGTTTCAGAACTGCCATTCGTCAGTTTTCTATCTAATTTCTTGGATTGTTTTTATTTCCTCCAAAACGATGTATACAACATCAAAATTTTTTAAAAATAAAAAACCCACCCCAAAATTTTGATGAATCTGTATGCGTTAAATCTTCTTAAATTCAAAAATATTTCTATTAAAAATCTCAAAAACTTAATTCAAAACTGAAATAAGTAGTTTGAACTAGTGACCTTTAATCTAAAATTGTATATCTGTTACAAATTTTGAGTCTTAATTCATGAATGAATAGAAGAGATTCTTTTCTATGAATACATATTCAATTTTCTTTATTTAATAAAGGGTTAGCAAAAAAATAAGTTTTGTTTTTCAAAGGACGCTCAATTGATCCAACTGAGATAAAAATTAGAGCAAAAAATAATCAAATGAACACAACTTCTATAAAATAAATTTTGCTTAAAATTCAACGTTATAATATTTAAAAAAAAAAAAAAAACATTTTTGTTCCGTTAAATGATATTAAAATGTAGAATCCATACGTCCCGCTTCACGTTGGGCAATATGCGTTAACCAAATAACTATATTTTACTTAGCTGATGGGGTTAAGTGTATCGGAGTATCAAGAACAAGGCGTCGAATGCTGTCCTTCTGATCTGGAACAGATGCAGAATTTTCAAGGTAGGTAGTGCCCATCAGTGAATTCAACAACCAAAATCCGCAAAAGTAGAAATTCGGGAGGCTATGGATTAAAGAAATGCAGGCTGATCCTCTATGCTTCTGCGAAATTCTATCTTAATAATTGCTTTGCATGATGATCAACGTGATAAGGTGCGCCATTTTGTATGAATAAATCTTGACGGTATCCACACTATTGAAGTTACGGTATTGCAAATTTACTCAGCATATCATGTTGCCATTTTCCAATGAATGAACAGATTCGTGTCTCATTTGCAGTTATCTCTTCAAAAAATTGTGGCTATAAAAGTAGTCTTAAAAAAGTCCACTCTATCATTTTTCAGTATGCAAGAGTCTTAAAAATAAGAGAGTTTCCTCTGTCTAATTCAATAATTATGAATGTCAACTTGCTTATTGTAGTAAAATTAGACAACATCACTCCAAAAATGCATCATGGTCAAGTGATATCAAACATCGTTACTGTATCTCAAAGTTCAAAAATTCTACAAACTTCCGAGTCCTTGTAATGAAATAAGAGCACAGTTTTGATTTTATCGGGATAAAATAGGCAATATCCACCTTAAGAATTTTCATATGGTGGGCAAGGTACATCCATAAAACGGAAACTGATTTACTCATACTACCATGCGGTGATACACTTCAGATTTGAGGAGGCCGACTATACCACGGTTTTAACACTAGATGACAAGATTTACTTTTAGTCCTTTACTTAGAAAATTTCCACGTGTATTAATTTGTTTCAAATTTCTGCATCATCTTTTGTAGAGCCTATGGAGGTATTGGATTTCTTTGTATCCGCTTCAAACGTTGGAATTCTTTTACAATTGTTACCGAGTTCTGCTGGTTAGTTTGGAACGATTTTGCCAATAACACTTTTTCTTGCAAACAGGCATGATGTGCATCGTAATAACTAATGCTCGTGCTGAAATCAGCAATTTTATTTTTTAAAAAAATTGTTAAAAAACATGTGTTCTAAAGGAAATATTTTATATTTTCGTTCTATTTCATTCCTATAAAAAACACAATTTCTATTATTAATGTTATCTATTAGTGAATTTTAGTGGTATTTTTTAAAATTTAATAAATATGAAGTAGTCGACAAAAGTGATCACTTTTGTCGAATGGTTATGTTAAGCGACTACTAACTAAAAGTTACCAAGTTCGATTCCCATTCAATTCTCCCGTTACATTGGTGACCTCTGACGATGAACCTTCAACGTTTAAACAGCTGTCGTGACACCATCTACCTGCAGCCAACGCAAAATCAACAACAAAAAAAAAACCCTCTAGCAGCAACCAAAGTCGTTAGACGCACTTGACACAGCAACAACTCTCACGAGCTCGCCATAGCGCTTGGCGATATAAATCGTTCGTCTCTCCACAGACTCACTGATGGAGAAGTATCGTAGTTTAATCTTAATAAGCCAGCGCTACTTACTTAAGCGCTTTTGACTTACTGGTGGGGGAGTATTGTAGTGGCATCTTAATAAGCCAGTAACAGACACTAGTAATCTCTTTTGTCGAATCGTTATGTTACGCGACTACGGACTAAAAGGTCCGAAGTTTGGAGTCGTGTAACATAACCATTCGACAAAAGTGGTCACTAGTGTCTAATGGTTGTTACAGGGTTATTAAGATACCTCTACAAATGGCCAGGGCATTATGTCATTATCTGTAGTTCAAATTTTATCACATTTGAAATAGTAGAATGCATTTTAGAGTGGTCTGAAGCGGGAAACATATTTCATGCTAACCCTGTATTACGAAACTAAATTAGAAAGACCAGTATTTACATTTTTGTCTTTTTTTCATTAAATAAAAGCCTTTTATTCATTTTTATTTTATTTACCTAGCTGCACGTTACCATCCTTTGTCCAGAAAAAATTTATATACATTTAATTACTGCATGTTACTCGGGAACAATATTAAATATTCTAGACATTATTTATTAAAAATAAAGTTAAAACGTTATTCAAGAAATTAAAGAGTAATAGTTGTAACAACAGTAAACTAACTGGGGGCAGTTTTACTTTTGTCCTATTTTTGTGGTTCTTTTTAATTTTGATGCACATGTCCAATGGACATCGAGTTATTTTAAAAATTGCACCTTTCTGGAACTCATGCAATCTAACTGTAGGATCTCGAAAAAGTAGTTCAAAAACACAAAATTAGAAACAAAATCCGTGTAAAATAAGTGTTTCAAGAAAAATTGGGCTAAGTATCTTAAGATACCATTAAAAATTAGTCGAATTTGGCACCATGATGTTTAGATGCCATTATAAGAGCCAAAAGGCATGTAACTTAACCGTGACACTTTGTTTCTATGCGAGATGTTACCGAAATTTTATTGGTGTACTCCCAATTTTTTGAGGCAAAATTCTGAGTATATTTATTTAACCCTCTAAGGGTTCCACACGTATATCGACGTAGCACCAAGATGTCTTAAAAGGGCGCTGCACGTATTTCGATGTAGGGTAAGAAAGAACGTCCGTTCGTTTTACACGGAAAATGACGTAGGGGGTATACTGTTCCAAGACGGTTTTGCCCGCATTTTAACATCGTGCTCACCCCCTCAAGTGTTGCCCTCTTTATGACTTGGAGGGGAGTCAACACAATGAATTCTTTACGACCATTTAAGGATGTCGCAGGATTTGAAGGTCCGGAGATTCCTTTAGGCATAAGTCGTAATGAATCGGCGTTAGGAAAAAACGAGTGGTGAGAAAGGAAAGGGCTCGTTCAAGAAAAGAGGAACAGAAATAGTTCCCCAATAGTATGTCCCATAATGGCTCTATGCGGACTTAAGTTTAAATTGCGTTTGGTTTCCGTAGGATTTCTTCGATATAGCTTATTTGATCAAAATATTGTTTCAAAGTTCCATTGAATTATTTTTTTTCTTAATGCAGTTTTAGCTTACTTGTGATTAAACATGGCATTGAAGCACTAAGAACTAGAAAAGGATATATTTGAAAAATTGCTTTCGATATATGGTTATTGTATGAAATATATTTCTTCTGAGTTAAACTATTTTTATAATGCAAATTTATACTTTTTACGCTAATCTCTACCTCTAATTATTTTTCATAAAGTAAGCAGATGCAACTGAGTTTTACGTTTTAAAGAAGTCTAAATTTCTATGAATATAATAAAATAAATTATTATATTGTTTCTCTTATCAGATTTATATTGTGTAAAAAAATGGAATTCTGCGTCATTCTTTTTAATGATGTGACCCCTTTTTAAATTTTTTTAATGAAATGAATAATATAATTTCATTCAAATTCATAAAAAAAAATTTCAGAATTATTTCTATTCAGAAATTTATTAATATTTAATCATAATATACCTTGATGTAGATGAAAGCAAATTGCAAAATAAATTTAATTCAGCGTTTGATTAATTTTGTTACGAATATTAAGAAATGAATCATATTCTAAAAGTCTTAACCTCGAAATCCATTTCCAGATATTTTTTTCAATAGTTTATCAAAAAAGACTTTTAGAATGATTTTTATATTTTAGATATTTTTAGAATATTTTTCTTAGATAAAATTGTAGCTCTATAAAACATTTCTAAGAAATCAATATTTAGTTCAAGAATTATGTGCTTATTTTACAGTTCTCTGAAGCAGTTTTTTTTTTCTTTTTGTAGATATGCTAATGAGCACTCTTCGATAGAGATTAAAATATGATTGGATAAATGAGAGAGCTTTTGATTAATCTTGTGCAAAGTATAGCGTGTCTTAATTACACGTTTTTAAGGACGTTCTAATGTAAAATCTTGCAGTTAAATTCCTTAAAAAAATGCAATTGAATATTCAAAAGTTCAGCATTCATAGTTATGTCTTGATATTACAGCCTTTTATTTACTTGTATCAAATAAATGACTTTACGTTACTTTATTGAGATTTTGTTGCTGATGGGGCCGTTACTTATTGAAGAAAACATTATAAACTGCACACATTGGTTCAGGATCAACCTTAAAAGTTGTCAGACCCAAACAAGAAAACAATTATCATCATCATTATTATTATTAAAAGCAAGTACATTTTGATTAGATTTCACAATCAAGTATGAATTTTGTGCCTCTTCCTGTCCTTTTAGATTATCGCAAAAATTCGTCATAATTACAATAAGAATGTCAAACCAACGTGCATTTCATTTTTCGTGCATTCAACGTGCATGCTATTTTGAGTGTGTGTGATTTTAAATGACTATTCAAATAATCAAGAATATACACTCCTAAATAATTAATCCTTTGTCTGATTATATATATATTAAAATTAATAGAAAACTACATTTGGATAAAATTGCATGATACTTTTAATTTATCTCGATGCTTCCGTTTTGGTGTATCATACACGATTTTTACATACAGATTTACGCATGTAGATTTCCCATCAGGAAGTTTAATCTAATATCTGAAGATAAGATTACATCTAAATTAATTACAATTAAATAAGGAAAATTACGATAAAGAAAGAAATTAAAAGTTTGTCAAATTTTTTGACTGGAATAATTCCTCGTGAAAGCTCTACCTTTTACACCCGAGCATTTGAATTGAGAGGTTAAAAAAAGGTTAATAAAGGGCTTTAAAGGGTTGAAAAAAGGGATTAAGCCTTATCTAGTATGCTATATTGAACTGAAATTTGAAAAACACTTTTTTATTTTTAAGTCAATTATCAATTATATAAATATTAAACTATTATATAAATAATATTGTCAACTGTGTGTAAATTTTTGTTTTATGCGAGAGCTAATGACCATACATATATCCTCGATGATCGCCTGCGCCTTATCACCGTCTAATTAAAAAATATGAAACATATACATATATTTCTTCTCAGTATATTCATTTGATTCGTTATATGGTGGAATTACTTCCAAAACCTTAAGGTATTCTACCTATTCCAATCATTTGACCATTTATGTCAATTTTTATTTCATACTAGCCGCCTTTGGCAACCAGCTGGTTCGCCATGAGTAATACTTCCTAAACTTTTCAATTAAATAGTTATGTATCTTCCTCTCTTTATAACTGCTCAGCCAAATATGTTTAAATTTTGATAGGGACATAACTCATATTATTATAGAAGCCTCACGATTATCTGTTCATTGCACTATATATCTCTAATTCGTAATAAGCTGTCATGGAATTGTGTAAATATCGCATTTTATGTTTGTTCCATAATATCGCGCTTCTTTTTTAAACACTTGCTGTAGATCACACTATCCTCGATTTAATTTGCAATAAGAGTTAATTTAATTATTCAGTTTGAATTTTTGTCAAAGTGACGGCAATCACTGGTGCATTCTTAACGTGATCTTGAAAGTTAAATTCTGCTTTCATTTTGTGGGAAATTAATTGTTAGAGAATATGATTACAATATTTTTTTTTTTAAATAATCACTAAAAATAGAATTTGAATTTATAAATTAAAACAATGGTAACCATGTAAAAAGTCATTTTTAAGACGATTTAAAAAACAATTTTACACTGTAATATTTCCTCAAATTATCGCAGAAAAATTAAAAATGTTAGCGTAATTTTAATTAATTAAAGTTCCCCTAAAAGAATTCTGCATTCCAAATATTTTCATACTCCAAAGTAAATCTGAATACATCAAGTGCGGTACCTCTAGGTCATACGGTTTGATGTGTAGAACAGTAACACACACACACATTCATTCACATTCGCAAACACATATTCATTTGATTATCAGCCTTGGAGTGATTCCGAACATTAATTGGCATGAAATTGGTGGACGAAAAGATTTAAAAAAGCCCTTTTTAATAATAATACTTTATATATAAATCAGCCTTTTTATATAAATCAGCCAACTTTAATGATTGATTTAGAATATTGATTGATGTAACAACATTTGCTTAAAATATTAGTGAAAATATTATGTTAAATATGAGAGTCTCGGAGCAAAGTATGAAAATATATAACAGTTACTCATCAATGCATTTTTTGACTCAAGTTACATAAAATGTAATTATTATTATTTTTATTGTAATTATTTAGACCAAGTTATCAGTACTATGTGTGCATTTTACTGATGATTTAGAAATTAGCCATTTGGTTCGAATTTGAATGCGTGGTGTATCCAGTATCAATTCAATCATGTTTACCTCAAACAAAAAGTGGATTTATTGAATTAATGATATAAATATTGCAAACGATCATAGAAACCTTTGCATCGCATTTATTTTTTTAGGAAGCATGACATTTAACATTTATTTAATTTAATCCAATCACGTGGTGAGAGTTACATTTTTTTCGATTTAATTTGCAATTATAGTTAATTTATTTCTTTAATTTGAACTTATGTCAATACGATGACAACAGTTTAATAAAAGCTACTTTTTCCCTTTGCTCGTTTATCGTTTGCTATAAAATGTCATTGTTTTGTCGAAATTATATTGTTGAAAAATATGGTTAAAATATTTCTTTGAAAATTTGTTACAAATAGAAGCTTAAATTATATATACTGGTATCATTAGAAAGCTAATTTTTAATCTTTAAGTTAATGTTAAAATCATCTTTATGCAATAATATTATCGGAAGGTATAGCGGAATAACCTCAAATTTTCGCTTAATTTTTAATTAATTTAAATTCTAAGTAAAAATTCGAAAAAAGGACTCCGAGGTGCACATTTCGGACTTCCAAGGTATACATGTACCAAATTTGGTAGCTGTAGGTCTAACGGTTTGGAATGTAGGGCGACAATACACACACACATTGAGCTTTATTATAATATTTATTATAAGTATAGATTAAAACTTTATCCAATTAAGTATGTCATCAATGATCGCCTGCTCTGTATAATTTTCGAATTTTGAAAGAAAAAAACGCATTTTTTACTTCATTTTGAGAAATTCTTTTCTCCTATTTTGCCCTATGATGAAGAAAAAATATTTTTGTGTATTTCAAAACCGATTTAAGGCTAATGTCAATGATTCTAGATACAACAGAGCATATTTCTATCATAAGCGAAAGTAATTGCTTACACTGTAATTATTTCTAAATTAGAACGTTGGTTTTCTGGAGTTTTCAAAATACGCTGGCAATTATTTGTAAAATTTATACATCCTAATAACACTGAAATACTAATATCACTATCTCTTCATTAAATCCATTTACTTATATTATTTGATACTTTTATCATGCCAACGGAGATAATCAATAAAAATAAAAACATTTCTTTCAAGCAATTAAAGCTTTCAAACTTTATTTCAAATGTAACTCTAAGACATAAAATTTCTTAATTCATTTCTGTATTTGTTTAGGGTCCTAGATGCTTATTTCTTTATTGAAAGAATCATCCTGTATTATTTTACCAAAGCAAGATGCTTATTCCTTTTTTTTACAATAACCCATCGGCATGATTTATTGTAAAAAAAATGTTTTCGGTGATTATCTCTACTCCTTGCGATCATTAGTTAGAGAAAGAAAATGAAATGTTGCAAAGTTACATTAATGCAATATATGTTTTACAAGTTTAATTTCGGTTATTTAAATCATCAATTACTTTTCCGCAGTCAATTTTATAAAAAGATTTAAGCACAACTGAAACCTTTATCAATTACACTATTTGATAAAACTGGCTGAAATAGCAACAAATAAATAGTGTTTTTCTTTTTTTAGAATAAACAAAAATTAATTTTTGTACATTGTATTATTTTAAAGAACATTATAAATATATCGAAATTTATGAGGAATAAAATACTCCTGTATGATATTTTAAAATAATCGTTTGTTTGTTCCAGCTGCCTTTGAAGATAACAATTTCATTAAATGTGCACAAAAATAGTGAAAAAAGATAGGGAAAAAAAATCACAAAAATGTCGATAATTTTAATAAGTTTCTAAAACATTTTTAAATGACTAGAACAGTCTATATCTTCAAAAATAAATTTTAAAAAAGTACATTTAAATTGCGTTTATTCTGGTATATTTCACTAAGTTTTAACGTGAAATTATTTTGAAACTATCAAAAGCAAAGATGGCATTATTCTTCAATAAAAAATAATTATGAAAAACAATATTCAATTTTCAAAAATTGCTATGAGATATTTTAGAGCCTTTATCATGATATTAATACATGATACATACCCTTAGATATTAGTACATGAGTAGAAAATTATATGACTCTAAAATTCTATATTTTTTAAGCAATCCAATCAATTTGCTGATTTGCATGTTTTTTTTATAACAGAAGATGACTATTTCTTCAGATGAAGATGGCATATTGGTCATATATATATATTGTTATTTACACGTCAGACTGACTGATAAGTTCTAATTCTAGACAAATGCTATTCAAATATTGATTGCTCTGTACAAAAATATAACTATGATTTATTTGAAAGAGAATTAAAGGAATGTGTATATATATATATATATCTATATATATAATATATTCAAAGTATATATATATATATATATATATATAATATAATATAATATAATATATTCAAAGTATATATATATATATATATATATAAAGTGAGGCCGATGATAATTTTTGCGCTGAAATACATAGCATATTAAGCGAAACCCTTTATGTTTATTTATACTCTGCTGCAACGATTTAGAAAACGATATTATCAGCTAACGATGTTAAAAGGCAAAAGAACAGTCTTCTCAAACACTATTCCTAGAAACCAGCTGACTTTTAGTCATTCAAAATAAACAGAAAGCAATAAGACCTGACATGAATGAGGGGTCATTTGCTCATACCCGAAGGCGTGTTGACCACCCAGGAAGAAGCGGAGGGGTCGAAAAAATCCTCTAGCGCTTGCCGTACAGCTCTTTAGAAAAACCGATGCAATTTTACGACAGAAAATTATTCCTACTTCCCTCACTTTTCTGAGGTTTCACTCTTAAAATGAAAACGCTCAGAGGGTTAAAATGCTTCTGAATTTATTTAGTTAAGAAGTTTTTCGTTTGTTTTTCTATTCTTTTTACTCTAAATTAAACCCATTGTTATGCGCAAAAATAAAAACAGGTTTGCACTTCTTCGTAATTTGATATTTATATTGGAAATCGGATTTATCAAGTAAAAGTAAGGTGTATTCTAAATGTTTTGAGCCATTGTGTATATATACACTGATGGAAAAAAAATCCCAAGACTAGGAAGGAGCTAAACGATATTTGTAACGTTATTTCGATAAACGAAATTTGTTAGGCGTGTTTCTACATCTGAAAGATGATGTCGATTCGAATTTCGAGCTACGCGCGTAAGTGTGGCGCTAGTAGCGACACTATGAACATGCAAATGAGGTTTGCTTTAAATAAGCGCTGTAAGGTTCGTGATCGTTATTTACAGTTGAGATTTGACGTAGTGGGTTAATGTTAGTCAAGGATGCCTCTGAGAAGACGAAGAAGCCATTATCATCAGCTCACTGAGTTTGAACGAGGTCGTGTGGTAGGGCTACGAGAAGGTGGGTTTTCTTTCTGCGATATTGCTGAAAGACTTGGCAGGAATGTATCCACTGTGCATGAGTATTGGCGGCAGTGGTCAAGGGAAGGTACTGCCTCAAGAAGACCAGGTTCCGGGCGGCCACGTGGTACTACTGAGAGGGAAGACTGTCGTATTCGGCGTATGGCTGTGGCTAATCGTACTGCGTCTGCATCTGAAATTCGAGCTGCAGTTGGCACCACAGTGACACAAAAAATCGGTTACTTCAAGGACAGCTCCGAGCCAGACGCAATGGACAGTGCATTCCACTGACTCCAAACCACTTCCGTTTGCGACGTGAGTGGTGTCAAGCTAGAGCTCATTGGAGGACGAAGTGGAGATCTGTTGTGTTTTCTGATGAAAGCCGGTTCTGCCTTGGTCGCAGTGATAGCCGTTTGTTGGTTAGAAGGAGGCCAGGTGAACGCCTGCTAGTGACCTGTCTGCGGCCTAGATACACAGGGCCTACTCCTGGGGTTATGGTTTGGGGAGCAATTTCGTATGACAGCAGGAGCACTCTCGTGGTTATCCCACGCACCCTGACTGCAAATTTGTATGTCAGTCTAGTGATACAACCTTTTGTGCTGCCATTCATGAACAGCATTCAAGGGGGTGTTTTCCAACAGGATAACGCTCGCCCTCATACCGCTGTTGTAACCCAACATGCTCTACAGAGTGTCGACATGTTGCCTTGGCCTGCTAGATCACCAGATCTTTCTCCAATCGAGCACGTATGGGATATCATTGGACGACAACTCCAGCGTCATCCACAACCAGCATTAACCGTCCCTGCATTGACCGCCCAAATGCAACAGGCATGGAACTCCATCCCACAAACTGATATCCGACACCTGTACGACACAATGCATGCACGTTTGCATGCTTGCATTCAAAATTCTGGCGGTTACACCGGTTACTAATGTACCAACATTTTACATTTGAAATGGCTCTTCTCGCCAATGGCTCTACCTGTGATCTTGAAGCTTTAATCAATTAAATATAATACCTAGACAAATGTATTCCTAAAATTTCATTACTGTGCAATAATTTTTTCTTGGTGTTGGGACTTTTTTTCCATCAGTGTATATATATCGAAAGGTATCCTTAAATTTTGTGGAGGATTGCATTATTCTTGATTTTAAAATTTTGTTTGCGAATAGAATTCTGTAAGTTCTGTTCCCATTTGAGAATCACAACTGCAGACTTATCGACTTCTCTATCAAAATTATCGACTTCTTCAAAAATTGTGAAGTGCGCTTTGCAACAAGAAGTACGAAGTGCGCTTTGCAATTTTTCTAAAACTAACATTCTAGAAAAACTCTGAAGAAATTGTGCACTCAAATATCTTGAACTTCAAGCAATATTTTCTCTAACTTCTTAATAAAATGTGAAATTTGAAATGAAAATTCCAGTACTGAATTAAAAATGTAGATAATTACATTCTAATTTTGCAAATAGTTTTTAAAGATTTTTTTCTTGTATTTTGAACAAATTAAAACAATAAAATGAAGACTTTTATACAGTCAAGAATATTTTATTTTATTTAGATTTGCATGTTTTCTGCACAAAGATATCAGGGATTATATGCAAAGTACATTATAATTATTCAAAATGATTTGCATTGTCTTTATTTCTAATTGCATACTGTTTTTTTAAAAAAATAATAAAGTATTTTACTCGAATAAATTACAAAGTTTGAAATAAATAGAAACATTTTACTTACGCAAATATGCCCGCCGATGGAATTAGAAAGATGGCCGCCAGAGCGAAAGGTAATCCCGGATAAAAATCCACTGACAGATTGTACACCTGCAGAAATGAAACTGCACCCAGAATTGGAGTTACGGATTCGCAAGTTCCCAGTAAAGAAAATACTCGTCCTGAAAAGTCAAAAATTCTTTATTAGACTTCCAAATGCTTCAAAATAATATATTTAACTTTTATTACTTTGGACGATGTATGATGTACTGAAAAAGAACCGATTCAGAATGTTCTCTAAACTGAAAAATGATGCTGCGAGAGCTTTATGATCATCCACGGAGCAGCGCAGAAGAAACATTTACTGTTTTATATCACTTCTTAAAGCCAAATATGATGATCAGCATAAAAATAATGATATACCACATTCGCCATTTACATTTGCTATATCATTGTTGAAGACAGAAAGCAAAAATATATTATGCTCCAGCCTCTAACTATTATCGCTTACGCCACTGAACTGAACTAGGACTCTTTTTTCATAAGCATTTAATGTGAATTATTTACAAGGGGTGTCCTGATGAAAAGCTACGAAACGAAGTGTGGGTATTGTGGTGATATCTTAATAAGCCAGTTACAACCCCAGAAAGAATTGATCATTTTTGTCTAATGGTTATGTTACTCGGCTACAACAAGGTCCCAATTTTTATTCCAGCCAATCTCACTTCCACAGTATAAATGACGACTTTATTCAAAGTATACATCGTAGGTCTGAGCGCAACGATTCTCATTGATAAATGAGCAGGGATTTCTTGTTCCCCGACTTTCTGTGGCCGTGACGAGATTGTCCTTCCCAGCGTCCTTAAGTTCCCATCCGAATGGAAGCGTTGCCCTTTCAATTGTTTTTTCAGGAGACCAAACACATGAAAACCGCAGGGCGACACGTCTTATCTGTAGTGCGGATAGACAAGCTGCCCCCACTTTAACGTAGCCATTTCCACGTGTGTGACCTTGGAGCCTTGTGGACATACGTTATCATGTAACAGAACCACGCCCTTCTTATATAGTTCCGGTCGCATTTTTAAATTTCCTACCCCATTTCTTGCACGGAAGAAAATCGAACAATATCATTAGTCCCCATCGCAAACTACTGTAGCGAGAGTGTGACGTCATGTTTACTGATTTGATGCCTCTTATAACTAGATCGCATAAACTGAATGAATACGATTTAATTCTTTCCTTCCGTTTTTGGTTCAGTAGTTTTCCTTTTATGACCATTTCAAAATGGAGCTTTAATTATAACCACCTTGTACAGATTTATATATTTTGTACATTATTCATTTACATTCAAATGTAATATCAGTGAACTTATTGACGGACGTATGTCGCATTCCAAGAGCTGATCTAGCTCTAGACACCAAATTCAAACTGATAAAAGAGTGACATATGCTTCTTTGAATAAATTTTCATACGCAGATTAAATGTGTAGTTTCTTATATAAGAAGAGGATTTAATGTTCGCCTTTAAAAATGTTTTATTAAAAATATTACCTAATTCTTTCTTCGGTACTAATTTGGATATTCTAGACCTTACAGCTATTCCACTGCATGCATATAGGGTGCCCGACAGCCAAGCTGAAATAGAAAATAAAAATATAAGTCATGCAATTGTTATTCATAGATTTCAGCAAGCTTTTATTTTTATGAATCTCTGATTTACCAAAACATCAACGGAATTTTAACAAACTATCATTGGAAATTAATGCAATATCCCGAAATTATGAATTATTTCAGAAATATACGAGTGCCTTTGACAGGGTTTGTTTTTGTTGTTTCTAATGAACTTGTTATAGAGCTTGATTTTAAGCCGAGAGAGAGTCTCTTGTTTTTCAGTGGCGCCATATAGGACCAAAAGTGCGTCCTAGCTACTCACGCGTCACAATCCTTTTTGCGGGGTGGACTTCATTCATGCATTTTATTTACGCAACCACATAGTGTAATTTGGACCTGAGTCAGAGAGTTATCACCTTTGGACTAGTATCTCTATTGGTATTACTCTTGGCATGGAAGACTTTGTGACTATGACAGTTTTTCATGCATTAGCCATCACAGATACAGAGTCTTCGGCCGGCGGGGTTTGAACTCACAGCTCAAAGATGGCCTAATCCAATGCCCTAACAACTAGGTTCTGACCAAGCTTGTTTTTTGATATAATATCATTCGACAAATTTAGAATTTTCTTCGATGGTTTGCAACTAGTCATGCTGACTCCATTGCGAGTGATGCTGCAAGTGCTTGACACACTTTTTTTTTCATGAGAAATAGAGTCATCGTCCTATGATGGCATAGATCCGCCACTAAATTTTGTTTCGATTCCAATCAAAAGTCAGCAAATTGATTGAAATTCATGCCGTACCTAGTACCACAGTTTCTTAAGAATCTGAATTTCTCCAAAATTAATCTAGATGCAGCATTTTCTATATTACATTAAGGGAAAGAATTGCGTTTTACTAATATCAGGGTTATAAGCTAAGAGCACAACTCTGTGTTAGTAAAAAAAATCATTTTTCTGCTTTGAAAATCTGTAGAATGAGAATGTTAAATAATTCTAAGTTTTTAAGTAAGCAAAACCCTTAAAGCTGTGATTTTTTTTATTGCTGTTTTCTAAATTTGGAAAGTTATCTGATTTCTGTTCTCCTCCTCTCTTAAAAAATACTGATTATTATTTTTTTTTACTAAGATATAACCATGAAATCTTTGTAATCATTTTGTGTCATGCATTTTTCTAATCATAGTTCAGTTAGTTATATCTATTAACCTTTTAGTTAGTTACATCTATTATTTAGTTTAGTTATATCTATTAACGTTCCGTTTAAAAGCAACACAAGGGCTATATCGGGATGGACCTCGTAATTTTGAACCGTAGTCAAATGATTAGGATAACACCTGATCTCCCCCTCCCCCAATTTATTCCAAAATATGATAAAACAATGAATGAAATAAAAAAATGTAAAGCAAAATGTACACTCACAAAACTCGCCTGCATCAAAGTGCTTTGTAAAAACAAATAACTTTTCATTTAAATAACTACATACAACTACCAAAGAAACAAGTTTAAAAGAAGTGCTTTTTCTCGCAATTTCTTAAATTTAGAAAACATAATATAGAAACAAAATTTTTAAAAAATGATATTTACATGAAATAAAGGTCTTTTCTCCTGTTTGCTCTAATTTGAAAGTTATACTACAGAAACGAAATAAGAATTTGATTTTACAAAACAGAGTGTTCGAAAGCAGCTACATTCAAAATCAGGCCATTCCAAAATAGGATAAAACAATGAAAGAATGAAAAACGTAAGTCAAAAAGTACACTCGAAAATGGAACATTAGGAAAGTTCTTAAGCAATAAGTTTTTTCATATAACCGGTGAACTCAACAGATGTTCCCAAACATTTTTTTTTATCATGACAATATTTCGTGTATTTGCCACTTGAATTTACTTCCTTTCCCCAATAACTTGCCTGGCACAAAAGAAAAAAAAAAAAGAACGAAATCCTGATATAGCCCCACAACTCTGCTACTGTTGTTCGGAAACTTCGCTGCGTACATTTAAACATTTAACCCTACTTTGTTCGTTTCGACGATTGTTTTTTAAAATCTATACGGCGCGACTTAAACTCATCGTAAAAAATTTGGACAGTTAATTTTTTGTTTAAAAATTTTTCAAATTGATGCAAGAATAGTGTTTGCCTGAAAAGTTATTAAATACGTAATGATGTTCTCGCACGAGGTTGAAGTGTTGACAAACGGCGATTAACAAATTCGGCCTGATTTTCCGCCCACGTAAATATTATCTATCTATCCATCTTTATCTCTCTCTTTCTCTCTCTCTCTCTCTCTCTCTATATATATATATATATACCCCCAAATTGCAACTTCCGGTCGCGCTGAAATTGGTAAAGATACATAGAAAACATAGCTCTGAAACTTGTGGATTTTGGTTTTAGGTATATCCAAATTTCAGGTAGCATTTCTTGCAATATGCAGTAGACTTGATGTAATCGCAATACACATTTTTGCAATAATTTCAAAGAAGCAGTTAATAATCCATATCGTGGTCTATTACATGCGCATCCAATTTCTTCGAGTTTCATCGAGTTTCTTTGTTTAGTTAATAATGTACATTTTATTTAATTCATGCTTTCGTTAGCTTTATTAAATTCACAAATCTTCGGACGCGTTTTTTACTTTCGGACAAAACAGCGTTATCAATTCACCTGGTTTTTTTTTCTTTTCGTATTTTTGATACATTCGTATACATGATTGATGAAACTATCTGCCCACACTGCAAGCAGCGGTGGTCCGGTGGTAATTTCTCGGGTACAGAACCTGAGAATTTCATTCCCATTTCACTGAAGAACAGTCATGTAAGTGGGTCTGATGCGCGTTAAAACCGTCCGGGCCAAACGTTCTTCCACTGGTGTGGTATGGAGGTGGGGTACCAGTTCAGGCGTAGTCCTCGTCGTTTGACCACGGTTCAAAATTCTACGTCCAAAAACAGCCCTAATATTTTTTTAAAAAATAGGACGTTAATATAACGAAACTAAACTTCCAGCTTTGCATATTTAAGATTTTCTGCAAGCTACGCTTTAAACATGGCATTCTGTGATTTGTGCTTTTTTTTGCTTATATCTGTTAATTATGCAAAGTGCACCATCTCTCTGCATAGTTTTTGAGCCCTTACATCAATTTACTTTGTAAACATTTCATATTTTTTTGCCATAATGTATTATTCAAAAGCCATTGATACTTTTTCAATGCGTGTTGGAGATTTCAATTTCCATTAAAAATGAAGTGGGAAATTTCGGAATGTTATTTCGTTGTAACCGTAATCATGAGTGATCTATTGTTTTAAGCTAAAATAATGTTGTGGGCACATATTCAAACAATAGCATCTGAAATTTTCTTTCGATTGGTAGATAGCATAAGTTGTTAGGGACTTATATATCAGAAAGCTTTTTTTTATGCCACCCAGTCAATTTATTTATTTTTACAAAAGAAAAAAAAACTTTTTTACCGTAGAATAACAAGAACTCGTAAACTGTCACAGACATGAGTACCATTCTCGCCATAAGGGACATGATTCCAACCATACCAACAGCCGCTTCGTGCACCATAAGCTTTCTGTTGAGAAACGGTACGACGGTCAGAGTGGTGAATGCGTTTACGAGACTGAAAATGGCGGTTGTGTAGGAATATCGTGACACGTCCCATTTGAATATCTTCCTGGTATATGGAAAACCGATTTGTAGAGAACCTGAAAGAAAATGAAATCGATTTGACCATACTTTATAGGGAGATCAAGGAAGGAGTTTGTATTATATTGAAAAATAAATGAAAAATTAGACGAATGTTCGTTGAAAAATAAATGAAATATTTTTTTAAATTAATTTAGTATCATAAAGAAATATAGTAATCTTAGTAAATTAGGTTAAATTACATTGAAAGAAATCCTTTAAAAGATGCTTTAAATAATAAAAAGTCGAGGACTTTACAGATTTTGAAAGAAATTTCTTAATAACTGTTTAAATTTTTAAAAATTGTTGATACAATTTTGGAAATGGTTCCCTTTTGATGCCATTTTTTCATGTACCCATCCTTATATATCCTTCTGTCCATTTTAAAAATTTTGAGGGTATTTGTTTAGAAAACCGAAGAAAAAAAAATGTGTTTAATGTATTTTATTAAATTAAATTGTGTTAAAAAATAATCGATTTGTGTTTTAAAAATCAAATAATCGATTTAAATTGTTGTTTTTGTTCTAAATTAGTTAAATTTTATTATGTTTGAATTCAAATTTAATAGACAGTATACGACATAAATAAAATGAAGGTTATTAAACTATTATAAAAATTTAAGTTTAATAGCTTTAAGTTATTTTTCTAATCGGCTTTTAAAGAATTTTCTTCTTGTTTTGTGATTTACTGCGCTGGGTGGTGTTGGTGTTGGTCCGCAGATGCATAATATACCTGTTATGGAATATAAGGTTTTTGATCTTGGACTCCAAAGCGCTGGTAGGAGTAAGAATATAAACACTACTAGAAATTCCCCCCTTCGCCTCTGATACCATCAGTATAAATCTTTAAAGAAGAGCGAAGATTACTATGGATGGACTTCAGAGCAGGAGTTCTGAAGAGAGATAGGAATCGCAGAGTTTTGCATCACAAGTGTCGAAAACTTCGTCGTGGAAGTGTATCCCATCAAATTTCAGTTCTTTTTGGTAAGAAGCAACAGAGAATAAAAACTAACTATACAAAAATATTGAGATATTTTTATAATATTTTTAAATAATGTTCAATGTTTAGGACAATATTAACAAAGACAAATAATGTTTCAATTTTTTAAAAATTCCCATTATAGGCCAATGTCAAAAAATATCGATGCAGCGTTACAATATCTTGAAATGGAATCATAATAATATAAGCCTAGAGTATCACTTACCCAGTTGAGTAAGACGAGTAGAGAAACTCACAAATAACAAAAGCCAGATCTGCATGCGCAAATTTCCTGCCCTCTTCCGGGCGCAAGTCTTGAAGCTGGACTTCAAGTTGTCTAGTTTGAAGAGGTCTTGGAAGATCTGTTTTCTCGTAATATCGAATCTTCTTGGCTTAGTTTCTACTACATAGAACCTCATCCAAAGCCAAGACATTGCGAAGCTGCACGGACTCAGGATCATGGCAGGGAGGTATTTTCCTACTGTAAGACTTGCACCGAGCTTGAAAAGCTGTCCACTGACCAACGCGCCAATGGGAGTAGCCATTATTGTGAAAAATTCAAGGATCGCATACCGGACCTGGCGAGATCTGAAACAAATAAATATTTAAAAAAAATCTTCTACATCTGAATATTAACTAAGAGAACCAATTTTACAGTGAATGCTTAGAAATGTATTGTCAAATATCTATATTTGAATCATGATTCTGTGGATCTATATTAATTTTTAAAAATTAGGAAAACCGAAAAAAGTTTCTATACAAGATTTCTATATACATCATCAATGTTCGCTTACCTTTCCCCTCAAATGTTCGGGGTCAATCCTATAAAGCTATTTCTCAATGTAATTTCAACGGAAAGAAAAGAAAGAGAGTCCTCCAGCTTTAATCACTACATCGATTTCTCAACTTAAGATGCTAAGCTGCATAATCAAAGATACTTTCTCTATTCTGTTTTATTCTCAATTTTCTAGAGATATCTTAAAATAAGCTAAATCAATTTCAAGACTTAATTTCACCGTTTTGCATCCATAATTAATCAATGCTGCTACACCATTAATCAATTTTCTCATATATTTATTGTTTTTATTCGAAGGCACAATTAGAATTTAAGTACTTTATTCAAGAAAGTACACGTTATAAAATTAGATGTTTAATCTTCTCTTTTATTGCAATTCTTACTTTCTTATTTATTTTGTGCATATACCATACATGACATAAATTTACATTTATACATCACACTGCTCATCCGCTGTGATGATCTACTGAGTATCATAAGCATTTTAAAGCTTTTTTATACTGTTTATCTGATCTATTGACAGTATTTAAAAATAATTATTATTGAATCATTGGATAGAAGCATCGCACTTATGGATACCCATTTAAAAAGAAAAGATTTAATTTTAAAGCTCCCACTTTCTTTTGTTTAAAATACTTCAAATAACATTATTTTTCCACAAATTATACCACAGTTTCAATATCTTTGTTTACTAATGGAGGACAACCATGGTGATCTTGAACAATGTCGTCAATATCTTGTTAGCATTTTTACAATAATCCTAAGTGGGCGAACTTCAAACTTGTATGCATAGAGAAAATATTATAATCGTACAAAATTTAAGATTTAATCTAATCTCCATGTTTCAGAACTGTCTGCATTTGGAGAACATTATGTTTTTCTCTCTGTGAACACGATACCTCAAAAAGGCTTTGAGCTAGATGGTACACCAAACTTCATTCATATAAAAAGAATTCAATTAAAAATACATTTTTTACTCAAAATTTTCAGGCGTCTAACAAATTTTGACTGCAATCTATTCAGAGAAAGGCAGTCTGTCCAAATATAATCTAGAACGATAACAACAAAAGGAAAAGAACTAAATAGATAAAATTTGGTACTCAGATTTAACATCTAAAATACCTATTTACATCTTCTATGTTGATATACTTATCAAATTTGAAACTAATTTCGTCTAGACGTTGGCCGTCTGTAAATATGTACTTTCACCAACATTTAAATGTGACAATGTTGAAATTTAATGATTGATATATATGAAATTTAGTTTTTGATTTTGCAACTACAAATGTAGATTTCAGTTCCGATAGGTTTTAAAAAATAATCTGAAATATAATTCAATTTTTGGATTCTATTAACCATATGCTGGAATTTAATCGACAAGAAATCCCAAAAATAGTGCAAAAGATGAAGCAAAATCAGTATGCTAAAGATTAGTATTTCTTACCATCTGTTCACCAATTTCATGTAATTAATTTTCTGCCTTTTCCATTCTCAATTTTATACGGTAGTGAAGATGGGAATATTTTTATTGGAGAATATGCAAGAAAGGTTATAGTTGTTTGCTTCTTTCAGAAGATGCTACTAAACGAATTCCTATTGCATACTCTTCGCCTTATAATAAAATTACTGGATGCATTTATTTATCTTGCCCGCTTACCTATAAGAACTTTACAAAGATTACGTCTAAATATTTGTGGAGGTAATTCACCAATGTTTCCTGATTAGTTCAGAGGAAGATAACTTTTTTATTGCATAAGCACAGGGCAAGATATTTTTACGATAGTCTTCGATATTTTGAATGCCACGCAATATTTCCAAAATAACCGAGTAATGACTTATTATATTATGTTAAAGGGACCTTTAATGTGCTGATGTAAATATAAGTTTATTCAAGAAATTAAACTATATTGCACAATATAGTGAAGTTGTAAGAATATTGCTAAACATTTTGTCTAATAGAATACATTTCGAGAGCTTTTTTAGAGAGAGATTTTCTTTAAAATGTTAAGATTAAATTAAACTAAAAATTCAAAATAATTAACTCAAATAAATAATTCAAAATAACAACTTTTTCGCTTAAAGCAAGCCTACCTTTCATCCGTGATGTCCGACATGTAGCTGTACGTTGAAGACAGAACAATGATTAATCCTCCCGTGAAACCAGAAATAGGACAACTGACCAGGAACCAATAAGGTGAAGCATCTTTGAACGATGTGATGACTGCCTGTATGGAAGTATCGATTGTTATAGCCATTGTAGCCATCAATATCGGATATTTTCTGCTGTAACGATCGCTCCATGGGCCTGTGTATGTACACATTAATTTATTATAAACATATCACTATCAGTAAAAATTTATGAATATTAACGACTGACATATATTAAATTATTTTATTTATATAAATAATCTTAGTTAGTCTAGGTCAGTTTGAAGTGCAAACAAAGAGTTTAAGTTATCATCAAGGGTGAATTAGAGGAAGAAATGTCTGCTTCTCTTAGGAGCGATGAATTGCCTTTGTTTGTTGGATAGCTTCAAATGGTAATGGGAAGAAATGCAAGTTGAATTTTACTTAATGTATTTTGAAATGATTTTATAATTTCTTGCGAACAACTAACCACTGTAATCAGATACTCAGGATGTGGTTTTTTCGAGAATATAATTGCCTTTAGGATTCTATTGTATAATTCCCTACTAACAAGAAACCTCTGTATTCGGGCTCTCAGGACACTGTTGCCTTCAGGAGTCAAGTGATTATTTGTTAAATAAAATAATCATTTAAATCGATTAACTTAATAATCAAATAGAATATGCAGTTTCATGTTCATTTTCAAAATTAGAATTTAAGGTGTTTCTTTTCTAATTCGAACTATTAATTATCAGCATTCTTTCAAACTATTTATTTTTAAAAAAATCTGAAATTAGCCTTAATTATACTCATACATGAATATTGTATTTTCTTTAGTGGTTGGCTCACGTATTAGGACTGTAAACAGGCAGTCTTTTTTGAAATTATTTTAAAAACTAGAATATACTAGTAAAACTAGTATATATTTTTATATATTCAAGGTTTGAAGAGCAGAGCATAATGGAAACAATTTGTAAAAAAGGAATTCGGGAAAAACACATTAAAGGCGGGGGATCTTGACGAAATTATGCTGGGTAACGCGGCGATCACCCCGCCTCGTTTTTCGTCCTAGAGCGGGCGATATTGTGTGTAATCATAAAAAAAATTTAGACTTACGACTCCCACCTTTAAGCTACAGTCGAGATAAACGTAGTACTAGGACTCCCGCTTTGAATGTGTTAATATGTATGAGATAAACGCTGAGTACCTCTCAGCGTACAGATTAGTGATACATCGGGAGAAGAAAAGAACCGCTGTCACCCACTAATATGGGCCAAAATTTGGTTAAAATTTTTGAGCCACTGGTTGCACTCAACCAGGTGATTCACTCAATTTTTCTCTTTTCCTTCACTTTAAAACTATCTACCGCTCTATTTATTTTTCTTCTCTTTTTTCTCTTGCCATTTTATGGCTTCAAGGTCAATTTCAAGTCAGTTTGATGGGAATGTTATTGGATGGGAATCTGGCTTATTACATATTAGGTTTTTTTTGTTTCTCATAGAAAAGAGATAAACCAATAATTTTCGAAAATATTATTCAAGTAAAACAGTTGATAGTTAAAAATATTGATGAAGTTGAAGGACTAGTCATTCCATGCAGGCTTAAAGAACAAAATGAAATTTATTTTCATGATATTCTCTCCTTCGATGATAATGTATTTAAAATTAAAAACCTTTTTTAAATAAATTTTTAAAATATAAACCTGTTTTAATTTTCTTAAAAGGGATTGTAGTATACTTTCTAAAGTTTAGCAATACTATAAATTTGCAAACTGAGCAAGAGTTATACAAAAGATTAAATCATAAAAAGATATGTGGACAATTTGAAATTTTGATGCTGAAGGTTAAACTTGATAAACTTTTTTAGCTTATACTGTTAAAAATCGGCTATGCATAAGCAGCAAAGCGAATAACGTCCAAGTGATGAATATTCTGAAGAAAATGTAGCCACAGCAAAACACGAAGCTTTTCTTTTCAGAACAAAGAGCACGTCACTGGAGAGGTTGAAAAATTAACCTTAAGTTCTTAGAAGATGCACTGTTACTCAATCCATAGGGGCCGCGGTGGCCTGGGGGTAAGGTCTCGGATTCGGAACCGGAGGGTTTCAGGTTCGAGACTCGATTCCACCGAAGAACCATCGTGTGAGGGGTCTCTTGCACGTTAAATCTGTCAGGCCAAACGTCCTCCCGCTGGTGTGGTGCAGTGTGGAGAGGGGGGGGGGTGCCAGTTCAGGTGTCGTCCTCGTCATCTGACCATGGTTCAAAATTACGAGGTCCGTCCTAAAATAGCCCTCGTGTTGCTTTAAACGGAACGTTAATATAACTAAACTAAACTACTCAATCGATAACCTATTTATTTGAGAAGTAGCATGCATGGTACAGTAAAGAAATTGAATCGCAGTCACGGATTTTATGTATGAGGGAAAGAGGCTCTTCTCGGGAAAATAAAAATTAAGGAATTCCTAGCCAGTAGTTTAATAAGGAGAAGTGAAAAAAGAATGTATAGCAATTATTAGAGAGTGAGAAGCATTGGAAAGGTAAGTTGCGTTGTTTTCTTCTAGATCGAATATGATGTTATCTGTCGAGTTGAGATGTCAGTGATTTTTCTTTTTCTCGCATGTTATGTCATGGATTTACTTGCTTCATTCACATTGTTTCACTTTTTTTACATCGTTTTGGGTTACACAGTTTTTGTGCTACCTTCCAGATCAACCGTTGTGTCCAAGATGAAGAGAAACAGCTCAACTCAACACATAACATCACATAATATTGGGAAGAAAACAATCATAATCCTCAAGCCCACACGCACATATTATTTCCTACTTCCGCCGACCATAGTTTATTTGTACAAAATATCCACCATCATTGTTATTATATCTATACTACGTTGTTCGACATTCAGAATTTTCGACCACATCATAGAGATATCGTAAAACATTTTGTACTAATGAAGTATCGAGAAGAAATTATTATCGAGGATAAAAAATCTTATTACATTTATGTATTTACTTGCAATCTAAAAGTACTTACCTAAAAACAATGCCATAACCAAAGCTGGTAATGTCGATAATACTATGACAATATTATAAATGTTGTTACCATATTTCACGGAATGGGTTTGTTCGAAATCATTGTCTTCGTTGTCCAAATCCGCGCACACTTCGTCTGAGAAATTGAGTGAAATTCTACAAGCTCGGTCGTGTAATAGACTCTGAAGTGTCACCATGCGGCAATTGTAGCCGAACATCACAAGGAATAGGAATGGTTCGACTGTGGTTTTCTTCAGGATTTCTGATATCCGAATGTAAAATGGTTTGCCGGACATTTTGCTGTATCTGGTGAAGTCTTTAGCGCCCAAAAATTGTAACCAGCAATTTTATCCTATTGAGCAAAGAGGGTTGTATTTATATCATTCATTCACTTAATGTGAAAGTATTTATTATTGTTTAGTATTTAATGTTTTGCATATAAATGTGATTGTAAAAAATTACATAAAGTTCGAAATTTGTTATCTTAAACATTATTATCATATATAGCTTATAGAAGTTAATTCATTTAAAACTTTTAAAGTATTTAGCATTTATATAAATGTACTTGTAAGACAAAAAAATTACATAATGTTACAAACTTGTTATCTTAAACAGTATTATACTATATAGCTTTACAAAAATTAATTCCTTTAAAACTTTAAAGCCTTTAGCATTTAAAGGAATGTGCTTGTAAGACAAAATATAAAGTTACAAAGCTGTTATCTTAAACAGTATTATCTTATATAACTTTGCTAAAATTAATTCATTTAAAGCTTTAAATATTTAGCATCTGAATGAAATATGAACTTTTGAAATGTTTTTCTTGTAAAAGTAGTTTTTAAAAATAAAGAGGATTCGAACTTTTAAACCAGGATATTTTAGAGCCTTCATTTTATATCCTTTAATTATCTATCTTTATTTTTAAAATTTAAAGTAATTATAATTATCTGATTATAATAAATTTTAATTATTTAGCAACTAAAAAGCGCACACAAAAAGTGTATCAACTATAGTCACACCGTATGTGAAAATAAATCTTTAACTAAGACAGTGAAATGAATTTTTACAAATTATACTGAAAATATTTAAAATTTATTATAATTAGATAAAAATTGTTCAGAAATAAAACTGATATCACTGAAAAATAATTTTTTAATAAAAAAAATTAATATATATCTGTTTTTTTTAAAAAAAGTCTAGTTTAATTTATATTCTAATTTAAAATAAAAATTGGCGATGAAAATTTTGGACGGGGAAAGGATTTTGTATATTGTAATTTTTTACTCGAAAGTAAATTTTACTTTAAAAGTATTATTCATGAAATCATTTTAATTGTGAGCAGGGCCGGATATATCAATCAATTAGTTAAACAGGAAGTTGGTAGTAAGTTCGATCTTTCTGATTTCTATATAGTCAAATCTTTAAAATGAATGAAAATTTAAGTATTGATATGTGATTATAAGCTTTTTTAATTGTTTTTAGATGAGGCTCAATTCCCACATTGTTTATTTAAATGTGATTATTGCCATGTGTTAAGAATTAATTTCTAGTATCTAACTTATTGTATATAAAAAAGACCACACAATTTTGTAAAATTTTTATATACTTTTGTTGAATTTTTCACTCTGATTCAGCAAAACAGTAGCATAATACCTTGTTGTTTTATACTACTTTTTTACGAACGCAATAAACAAAAAAATAGGCAACACTTTAAACAAGAATGTCAAATTCGGGACAGCGGTAAATGGCCGAAAAAAAATAAATAACTGGTTATTTTACTGCTAGTAAAACTGAGTGATCTATGATTTTCCATATGCAGCCCCTTCCCCCTCCCACTAATAAGTAATAAACATTAGAAGAGAAAATGTGTAAAAATTTGGAAAATTTTGTCTCTATCCCACTGGGGGGGGGCACCTCAAATGAGGAAGAGAAGCTACCGACGTGATGGTTGGCTTTCGCCATCCAGGAAGATACACAAAAAGGTCCGGGTCTGACTCCTTCCATCGATGACAAACTTCCTTAGGAAAGGGCCGTTGATAGCTGTTATGACTCAACCATAATTCCCACCAGTATCGCTGTTGCGGCAGTCCCATAATTCAGTTATTTTATCCGTATGCCTTCGGATGGATCGGTGATATGACTTAATTTTGATGCGATCCATTTGTATATCATGTTTTTTAAATAAACCTACATTTCTGTAAAACTCCTAGGTTTTTTCATATCAATCCATATAAGATTAAATATTTTTATATGAACAATGGTAACACTTGAGTTTGCACTTTAGTGATAGAAAAGAGAAACACACACACACACACACACACACACATATATATATATATATATATTTCAACAGTTCAAAAATAATATTTCATTTACTTATACATTATTTTGTTAGTTCAAATATACTGAAACCGTACCATCACGTTATCAATGGCAGCACGCAACATTTCCGTCAGATTAAACAGACGTTTCTAAAACGACAATCATCGCATAACTTATGGGCAGACGAGAATCGCCCCCCCCCCCACAGTTGGTGCTGTGAGTCGACCACAACAAATCCTGTCGATACTGCTACGTTCAGTGGTGGCGGGGTGGTCGGCTGTATGCAAGAAGAAGAAGTTGGTACTGTGAACACATAGAACAACCGGATATGATTTTCCATCAATCCTCTTACAAAGCAAATACCAGTACATCCCTCATATGTCACCACATGGTGTCGATTTATGGAAAAATTCATTGTTGACGTACTTAAGTCATAGTGAATGGTTTCATTAACTATATATTCACCAGGAAAACAGACAGCATGCTGGAGGATTTGGGGTCTGTCCCAGCGTTAAGGCAAAGTTGCTATTTAGTCACCACAACGTTAATACGACGTTTTAAATGCTCATGCGGCAAGACATATAAAGAACAAATGATCCACGCTGAGGCCATTATTTTCAGCGTTGAATAATTGAAAGAGAGCTAGTATTTAATTAAGGGCTTTATTCAACCCTAAAATCCTGAAGAAAAAGCTATCTATTTTTGTCCTACAGAAGATAAACTGGAATCAAGCTAATTTCAGAAAACTACTGTATTAGCAATAGAAGTCTGACAGATCTATGTCGTTATTAAGAATTAATTAATGCGAGATTGACTGATGATGATATATTGGGTTGTTCGGAAAGTCATTTCGTATTTTTTTGTCAAAATGAAAAGAAATTTTCGTTTAATGAATAAATTATTTATTAAATTATAAAATTGCCATTCTGGTCTAATATCTTTTGCCATATTTTTGGTAGTAACATGATTACACGCTCATAAAAGTTTTGGTCTTTGCTGTAAAAAAAACTGATCGAGGTGGTTTTTGGCCTCCTCATTTGAAGGAAAAATTTTGCAAATCAGTTCTGGTACTGATGTACTGTTAACACATCTTCTCCACACATATTGGCTAATTTATTTCTGGCTTGAACAGCATTTTTACCTTTTATATAGCAAAAAGAAAAAAATGACGAAAATGCTGTTTATTGCTCTCCATATTTAAAAGGGCACCATCCAAAAACTACTGCGAAGAATCAGCTGCACTTTTTCACACTCAAGCCTTGCTATATCAGCTCTTAAAACATAAAATGATTTTGCGGTTTAAGTATGAAATTGGGTGCGAAAAATACAATTAAATCCTCGGTCGGGAAAAAACGAAATTACTTTCCGAACAACCTAATAGTTAATGAGAAAAATCTTAAAAATTAGCAGTTTTGGAATGTGGTCATTCTTTTGAAGAAATAATTATATCATTTCTACTTGGAGATATAAAAACGTCCAGAAGTTCCAAAATCATATGCATTGAAAACCCTTTTGGGTAGGTAGATGAAGTCGGTGAGAATTGAGTAAATAAATTCAGGCATATAAAATACTAAATATTTACTCAGAACAATCAAATAATAAAAAATACTTGCGGAAAATTCATTTTAATATAAATTATGAATTAACTAAATCAAAAATTAGTAATATCATTTATTCATTAAACAGGAAATAATTCAAAAATTAGTAATATCATTTATTCATTAAACAGGAAATAATTCAAAAATCAATAATATTAGTTATTTATTAAAACACAATTTACAACATGTTTTTATTTCACAATTTGATAATCGATTATCTTACTGATAAAGAAGAAGAACAAAGGGTTTATGATCCTGAATCACTATTTAGCTTAAATTATACAGACAAAAATACATGAAACTGAATAATTAAGATGATATTTTCTTACCTGAACATTCGAATACTACTAGAACAAAAGCAATCTGCTTAGCATTTTTTTTGGCAATATTTATCAAACATTACTAAATAGTTTATATATTCAATAATTATTATTGTACTAAAATTTCCACTGGTCGAAAAATGAATATTATAATTTGAAATGAATAAAGTATTTTAATATAATATTTATTTGAGTCGGTGGGTGTTTTAAACAAAAAAACTGAATACAAGTTTTGAAACACAGATATCAAAATAAAAATGATAAATTATGAACTTTTTATTATCAGTGACACTATTCTTTTATTTAATCGAAAAGATTCGAAGTACGTTATCAACTCAATACAAGATAAAAATTGTTAAAGAGACATTCGAAACGTGCCAACGTTGTTTGACAGTTATGACACCGGAATTGCCTCTGTCAAATGAAATAAAAGTGTCAGTGTCTTCTCTTTCAATTAAAAATTTTGTACCAATAGTTTAAACTATCGTATTTTAGGCCTATTTCATCATTTTATTTTTCTGTTTTAAAATTTATTCATAATTTTATTGCTTCGATAGCATGTGCGCACAAAAACATGCATTTTAGTATCGCTGCAATGCTCATGATTATAAACTCTATACTAGCTAGAATGGACTTCCAAAAACTTTCACACAAACTCTTGTCATGACAAAAACAAGGAACTTACACTGGCATATAATAGTTACAAAATATAGACTTTTGGGATTAATTTGCAATTTTTACTGAATCTATAGTGTGATCCTTGGCGATAGGGTTTGGCGATTAATCAACACTATGTGGTTAATAGTTGCTGAAAATCGAATTTGTGTAACATTTATCTTAATCGATCGAATAAAAAAATGACACGAAACTGCTTTTTACTCACAAAAATGAAAAGAAAAAAGTACTCAATTTCATGTATATTTAAGTCATTGCGCTTTAAATTATCCCATTTCTGAAACCGACAGAAAATTAACCCGAAATTCGATTTGACACAATATTTAACAGATGTCCGCATTATGAATGTTAAATCTGAGTACTAATTTTATCCATCGAGTTTTCTTCGCTTTTTAATTATCATGGTGATTTATATTTGAATAGCTAGATAGACAAACTTAATCTGAACAGTTTTTGCTTAAAATTGGAAGAAATACGAAAATATGATCAGAAGACTTTATACTAAATTTCATCTTTCCAGTTTAAAGCGTTTTAGAATTATCTTTATCTTTTACATCATTTTTCAAATCATTTTTCATCATTTTTCAATCATTTTTCAAAAATCTGTTTTTCTAACTCAGGGAGCTCTAAAACATGGATATGTAGCAAAATCTCGAGTTCAAATTTTTCGATGATTACTTAACTTTTTCTATAAATCATATATGAGAAATTAAAAATCGAAAGCTATTGTAAAAATATAAATGAAAATGATCAAAAAAATTAATAAATAATATAAAGATTTTACCGATTTTACAAAAAAAAAGCTTTCATTTCGTTACAACGTCCAATACCCTACTCAGATGTAAAAAGACACCTTGGTAAATTTATCCACGGATTATGGCAAAAATCGTGGGATTTGCAGGTCTCTAACAAATTACGGTTCATTCTCCTTTCTATCAATTTGTGGCCAACTCTCCCTGTGAGAGAATATGATGGTAAAATAACTCGACTTCGCGTCGGTCACACCCGTTTTACACACAAACACCTTTTGTTTTGTGAAATGTGTCCAAAATGCACAGTGTGCCATGTTAAATTTACAGGCATTCACATATTATCAGAATGCCCAGTTTTCAATCACCGCCGAATACCCTTTTTTAATGCATCATCTCATTGACATGGTGGGAGAGAATCCCTATCCTAACATTTTTACATTTCTGAAAACGATTGGATTTTATCATCTTATTTAAATACTAAGTCTTTTTACACTTTTAACCTTGTTTATACTATAATAAACTTTTTATATTTTAAAAATTTGCATTTGATTTTTACTGATAGAATTAACCATATTCATTTGACAAGTAACTTGTACCATACTATTGGCGCAGCATGGCCAAATCTGGCCCTTGCACCAAAAAGCCCTATCTAACTAACTAACCGAAATAAAATTGCCGTTACCGAAAAACTAATTTTTCGAAGTGCTTTTTCAATAGATTTTAGGCAATAATATTGTTTATAGTTATTGAAGAAAAACCATAATATTTCAAATAAATACTCATTTTTTATTTTTTAACCCTTTCAAAAGGAGCATAAACTAAACAAGAAATATCCACATGCCAAATGCTACAGCTATAGACCTGAAGAATTGCGACGTAAAGAGTGTTTATTTATTTTTATATCATGCATTTCACATGGCATAATCTACAGAGTGTTTCTAATCCATACACATTATTATGTTAACCCTTTGACTGTTATGGACGGATATAGGCGACTAGCAGAATCCATCGATGTGACCCATGGAAGCATATGTGCAACCATCGCTAATAATCGGAGTAGATTATGGACGCATATGAGATTTACCATACGCAATTGAATATTAATTTTCCTATTCTTCTCCTTTTTTAAAAGAAAATTTTGTTTATATATAGAATAAATATGTTACTTACTTGTTATATGTTAAGTTTTTAAATTTTCTGTATCTAAATACTTACATTATAATTATCAAGTCATGGTGTTTTAAAACTTTAATAAAGGTGAAGGAAAATATAAATATTAAAAATAAAAATTGTTCGAAATTGTCAAACCAGCAAACGATTTACAGGACTTTGGCGTGCAATAGTTATGTAATATTAACTTTTGGCCTTTCAAAATTTTTGCTAAATCTGTTGTGTTTTCTTTGGAGAGTTATTTGCCGATTAATCCCTAGCGTGCATTAATAGTATTCGAAAATAGAATTTGTGATTTGAACACCTTTGTTTTAACTGATTGTGATAAAAATTTGATATAAGACTGCGCTCATATAAAATTTAATGTATTTAAATCAATTCGTTTTTGAACGATCGAGTTTACATTTTTTGACAGTACAGATTGACTGCTATGGGTTGACATTTGCGACCAACATAATCATTTCCCTTGTTGAAAATTTGATAGGTGTCTGTAATTTAGATGTTAAATTTTTTGTGCTGAATTTTATCTTGGCATCTCTATTTTATAACTATCGGATTAACTTGTATTCAAACAGACAGATAAACTGACTTCCTGAGAACAGATTTTGCTTAAAATTTGACAGAAATCTGCAATTTTTGAGTAAAGACCGCATACCAAATTTCAGCAGTGTAGTTCAAAGCATTTTGAGATATGTTTGTCGCAGACATACAGACGGACATTTTCTAAAATTGTTTTTCGAACTCAGGGAGGTTTAAAGCGTAGAAATTCATCAAAGCCTTGATTTTTCGATGAAATATATACTTTCTTTATATTTTTTATACAAGAAAGTAAAAAATACCTAGTCTTTTTTTGGTAAAATGATTTGTAGATCCAGTTTTTACGTTTTTTTATAAGATTCTAAGTATTAAAATAATTTTATCTGTTTTATTAATGCATATATGCATTACGCATATTATGTAAAATTATAATTATCTTATACTATAATACGAGGAATGGTTGCCAAGTCGAAAATCGCCCCAGAATTAATAAACTCCGGTAAACTTGGGGGTCTAAGGTTTTTGGCCACGAGGAATCGATTGGCGCCGGTTTTGAAGCGCTACGGTCAAGCAGTTCGGAGTTACAGATAGGATATTTTCAAACTTTATTAGTTCGCCATAATGGCTAATAGGTTTCAAACAGTAACGTGCTGCCATCTATAGCCAATATGGCGAACTAATAAAGTTTCTAGAAGATGATCCGGAACTCAAGGAACTGATCTCGAAATGGATGATCCATAACCCGTGTGGTGATATGAACCCAAGCGCTCCGTGCATGGTCAGCAAACATGGAAGAGACCAGTGCAGATGGGGATTTCCAATGGAACATCAAGACATGACATCGCTGGTGGGCGATGAAAAGCCGAGGTTTAACCGGTTATCTTTTCACCAATGGTTTCACAAATTTTCTTATGGCATGTATTGTTTTGATAAATCACAATTGAAAATTTAAATCTTCGAGTTAGCTTCGATACCTGTTTTCTCCGAGCGGAGCTCGGTCACCCGCTGGTGTATTATAAATGCATATTATGTCTGACAAAACAATTACTTTTACAGCGAAAAATAGAGTTTTACTGATATTTTTGAAAGAAGACCAAGATTTGTTTGGGTTTCTTTTTATAATTCTATTAACTCATTAAAGGTGGGAGTCGTAGTACTGCGATTTGATCCGCGTTACCTAGCATACTTTCGTCAAGATCCCCCGCCTTTGATGTGTTAATAACAATTCAAATGGATTCCCGGCACAGCGGTGTTTTTGGGTTAATCCTCTGAAGTAATCATCTCAGAATTTAGAGACAAATTCTTTAAACACGAACACGACAATGTTGAAACAAAGACATCTGTTTTCGCTTTATATAGCCTTTCGGTTTTTCCCGAATTGTAATATTGCAGCTTATTTATTCACGTTTTTTAAGGGAATCGAATGTTTCAAAATGTTATTGAAAGGAACTTTTGATTTCATTTGATCTAATTAAATGAAATGAGCATTTTGGACTAAGTAATGATGTAAATTTTGAAAAACTGATTAAAACATAAAATAACTTTGTATTGTTATAAAAGAATTCGTAATTAATATAAATAAAATTTATATATGTACTAATAATACAGGGAAATGTGTGTGTTTTGGCGTTTTGAAAAGATAGACTATTCAAATCAGAGATACACTGATGTACTTCAAAAAGTGGGAATGTGCAGTTACCAGCAATTTTTTGAAATTCCAATTAATTAAAAATTTAGCCAGAATTAGGCATTTTTCAGCTATTATTCTCAAAAGTGCAACGCGTATAATCTATTTAATACGCTAAGAAAATTATTGTTATATAATAATGCTGCGATTTTATTTATATATTTGAATATTTTTAATATGCTCTTTCGGAAGAAATTAGTAATTTTGAAATAAAAGTAGTGCCTTTTTGCTCTGTTTAATGCTGTCTGGAGAAAACATTGTGATTATCAAAAACTCTTCAGATTTTAGACATCCTAGCTTTCGAAAAACATAATTTTGGCATTGTGTCTACCTATTTTGATAAACACAATTTTATTGAACTGTAAAAATGAAATTTAATTTATAATCTTCAGGTCACATTTGTAAATTCCTGACAAATTTTGAGTGAAATACACCCAGAGAATATCTGTTTTTCCGGCTGTCTAAGTAAAACATGATAACAATAATAGGAAGAGGGAGGGGGATAGATAAAATGCGATGCACAGATTGGGAGTTTAAAGTGTAAATATTTACTAGAACTAAACTCAAAAACTAAATGACTTAACTACATTAAATTTCATCTGTGACTTTGTAACTACATTAGTAGTTTTGTGCTAAATTTTTTGATTCAATCAGCTGAAAAAAATGCATTTAAAATACAAAATCAATTTTCGGGTACTAGTAACTGCATATTAGGGTTATTTGCCAAAGAAAACCCAAAAGCTCACGTATAGATCCAGTAAAAATGCAAATTCACGTCAGAAATTTATATTTTATCACTATTGTTCACTGATGCCATGCAAGACATTATCGACCTTATCCGAAATCCAAAATTTTATGCAGGGTGAGCGGAAAAACACCTTTATATGAGATTATGAGAGAAAATTTCATCGATGGCTTTAATCCAGCTCATAGATAAATGTATATCGCATTAATATACTCAAAAGGCATCCTATTACTGTTTTTCTCTTTATGTAATAAAAAGTCTTTATTATTTTTTTTCAATATTGAAAAGGAAGATTGTTCATTTTCTAATTTTTCCAGTTAAACGATGAGAAAACATTTACTGAAGTTTTAGCTAGATAAAATCTCATTTTAGGAATTCCATTTCGCAAATATATGTTGGGCGTATAAGTTATCGACACGTTTAATCGAGTGTCTGTGATTAAATGCCATCATGTCTATGTGTAAGTAGTGAAAGTGGGAGGACAGTTCAAAAGTCTTCTCCTCATTCGATGAAATAAAAATATGCCTCCCCTCTTTCTCTAGTGGTTTCAGTGATACAAAAGGAAGATTTCTTGTTTGGTTAGACCAGTGATGGGGAAACTACGGCCCGCGGGCCAAATCCGGCCCGTTTAAGAGTGCCGTCGTGAGAATGTTTGAGCGCATTCTTACTTCTTAATTTGACGACCTGCATAAAAACTACCTGCGGGGATATTCAAAACACAATAGTATTCTGGACAAATCCATCCGACCCAAACAGCTGACTCCTCTTCGCTCGAAACTTCCAGATACTCTCGCATTTTCGATTCATTGTTCTGTTTTTCCGAAAGAACCGCAAAACTCCAATTCCCGAGCAATCCTTGCCGATAGGTATAAATACAAGCGAGGCCGCCCGAAGATCAGTTAGCGACTTAGTCAATCATCTGCAACGACCCGCTGTGACTCTAGTAATTGTTTGTGTAATCCCCGTAACTCCCATTGCCTCAACAAACACCCGCGCAAGAGCATTAGTTAGCAATGAAGATAATGACAATGTTCGGCTCATCTTATATATGCGAACAAATCTTTTCAACAATGAAGCTTAGGAAAACTTCTTTAAGAAACAGAATTACAGATGAGCACCTTTCATCAGTTTTAAGAATTTCTGCTTCGCAAAAATGGAACCGGACTATGATGAAATTTTGATAAAACAGTCTCAATTTCATTTTTCTCATGCACCATCAACCAGTAATGACACCAGAAAATAAAGTGATAATACTTCACATCAAGAACTACACTAAATTCATTTTATATTTTGTGCTTATAATTTTCTTACCTTTTGCTTTTTTACTATTAAAATAATAAGTGTATGTAATAATATATGTATATGTTTATAGAGCACATAAACTTTTTAACGATTAAGCATTATTCTTTGGCCCGCTACGATCGTCTAGTTATTACAAATGGCCCGTCTTAAAAAAAGTTTTCCTACCACTGGGTTAGATCCAAAATGTCCTAAAAGCTCCTGTTACACATTAAATATGGCTTTATTTTGGAAAATTTGGAAAGAAGGGTTTACGTTCTCGTCATCTGACCTTGGTTTCAAATTTTCAGATCTGGTTAAAAATGGTCTTGGTGTTTGCTTTAAACCCGAATTTAATTTAATGAAGCATTTCTGGCATTTTTGTTACTTGAATTTGGATACAATTTTAATTAAATCAGACTGGTAATTACGTGCTTGACTTTAATATAAAATTCGTGTATAATATCAGTTACTCTTGAATTTTTATTTCTCTAACTGTTTGAGCACTTTCATTTCATCAAAATGATTATATGTCTTGCATTTATTTTTTTCGCAGGAGGATATTTTTTAATAGTTTAAATCCCACTGGATTTCACAGACACTGATGTTTGACTTTCTATTTAATCTTCAGCTACCATTTTGCATGAATATAATGTCAGTCCCACACCTGCTGCAGCATTCCATGTATTATTAACACATAAAGTACTGTGAAGCAATAACCATCAGTTTCTTTCGAAATATTTCACTTTAAATAGTCTAGATTTCATCACATGACTATTATTGTCATCCATGTTTAACTACGTGCAATAGGTGAGCTTTCGGAAATATATCGCATGACTTCACATTTCCTAATGGTAGTTTCTATGTGAATACAGGCCTGAATTTTTATCATGATGACTAATGAATTTAGTCACATTTTGGTTATTATTATATTCAAAGTATTCAATTGATTTCATTTATGCGACCTAAATATTGAACCGTATGTAAAATAGAATTTAAAAGCTCTCAGTGTGAAATTAATTCCATAACAAATAAAAGATATTATTCCTATTTAGAGCTTTTTATTTAGATAAAAATGGTCAAAAGGGTATCTTCTTTGTAAGCTGATTATGACAACTATTAAATTTAAATTGAAGCAGTTTCTTACTAATCAGAGTCCTTCAAAGAAATTATCTTTTCTTAAGAATAAAAAATTCAAAATTTTTATCAAAAATTTGCAGGCAAAAATTAATTTTTTGTTCATTTTTGAAATTATTACTTCATGTAGCTTTAGAGTTTTTCTAAAGTTATTGCACAGCAACCACGTTTAAACCATTCACCATTTTGCAAAAAAAAAAAAAAAAAAAAAAAAAAAACATTAAAAGCAGCAATATTATCTATTCTTATACGGCAATAATGTTGTGATTATTATTAATAAATGATTTCAATTTTTTTCATTTTACCTGTTTATTTATAATATCCTTTCAATCAACATTTGCTAATGTGTAATTAGAAGAAAAAAAAGACATTTTTTAAAAATAAAATTAATTTATTTACACATAAATATCCTTTTACAAATTCAAACATTTGCTCCTCGCTAATAAATTAAACATTGAGGGGATTATTATTCAATAACAATCCCCTCAATGTTTAATACAAACTGGTCGAAATCTGTACTGTTTATAATTATTATATAAACAAGTTAGATTAACATCTCATAAATTCAAATTCTATAGGTATTCAATTACATTTCTATAGATAGCAAATTTCCTAATAACTTATAATCGAACATAGAAATGAACAGGAAGGTTGAAGTTTATTTACATAAGAGATAATCTATCAATATGTATTCAATCATTTTTAACAAAAAAAATAACCAGATCACTAAAATTATAATCTATATGGAAATAAAAAATAATAACAGGAGGAGTTCTTAATTAGTAATTTTTTAATTGTTTCAAAAATAATAATAAACTTAAAAAACAGTTAGTATATGACTTACTTTAACAGAAAAAACAAAATTGCTTTTTTATGTTGCGGCAATAAAAACGTTTTGAAATTATTTTTTCAAATGCTGAAATTCATAACTCTTTCTTTTTCAAACAAAATTGTAGTAGGACGCAAATATATAAGGCAACATTAAAGTTACAGAATTTACTTTATATAGTTATAACTTTTTTATTATTCATTTTAAAGAAAAGTTACTTTTCAATTATTTAAATGAAATTACGGGAAAATAAGTACTAATAAACGAAATATAAAAATTATATTTATGTTTGTCGTTTTAAGAAACCAAACAACTAAAAACTAATTTATAGATATTCAATTTATTTGGACACTTTAAATTATAAGCAAATATAAATGATTTGGCATATATTGGAAAATTATCTTCTGTAAGGTCTTAGTACAAATTTGATCTTATAAGTCAGAATGTTGAACTCCTTCAATACAAAGTGAAGGAGAATTTAACAGCGATATAAGAATTTAAATCTCTTGCGGATGATTCGAAGAATGTTGAATTTATTACCATTCGAAGAATCTTGAATTTATTACCAGTGATTATAGTTGATTATTAAGTGCTTTTAGGGTGTACATCCCGTATTTAAGAATGGAAACGCAAGAAGATGATTTTATGCACAATATTATATTGGATGACATGTATCTGTTTTTAACCAAGCAAGCTTTATAAATAAATGAAATATTCGATTTTAGCCAAGAGAAACCAAAATATAATCTTACCAAGTGAATCAAAATCGGAAAAAGAACCGTTCCAGTGTTTTTTAAGCTCAAAAAGAGTTGAAGAATGAGCTGTTTGAAGCATATTTTTCGGCTATATTTGTTTCAAGATTAGACATCAAGGTACAACTTTGATATACACCCCCAAAAATTACGCGCCAAATCTGGCACTCCCTACGGACTTTTTAGGGTTGCTTTTTAGGTAGGATTAATTATTTGTGTTTCGCAAAAATCCATCTTGGCGGAAAAAAAAGCGCCAAAAGCAGGTATTTTGCTTGGCGAGAAAAAAAAGTCGCCAAATTTCCAATTTGGGGGTGTATATCAAAGTAGTTCCAACATCAATAAATTCCCAAAACTCTCTAAATGCTATATACATCTCGTTATTTCTAAGAATTAATGTGATTTCTTAATAAAATATTTAATCTACCTTTGAATAATCTTGTGCCTTATGCTCCATTTCGTAATTTAACCTCTCGCGAATCCCATAATATACCTTTTCAATGCGATACAAAATGTCGTGGTGTCTATAATATTTAAATTCATAACATATATAATCAAAAATTCAATTCTATACAGACTCTATTTTTAACAATTATTTTACCCTTTAAAATAATGGCTAAATTATTCATTCAAAATTTTCATCTTATTCCTTTTTCTTTCCTCGGTGATTTTGAAAATTTTCATACCATAGATTATAACATTAACAAGATGTATAATACTTTCATGGAATCCGTGTAAAAATTAGGCATAGTAAATAAAACTTAGCAAATTACTTTTGAAGTTCATCAAACTATGTAATGTCCGTATTTTTTACATGAAGCTTTTTTTAAAAAAATCTTTTCTGCTCCACATAAGGTTCAGAGCAGACAAAACTTTTTTTACTAAAATTTACTTATTTTCTTTCAATTTGCGTGTAAACTCCATGCCCGCTATCCATATAAGAGGAAATTGTTTGGCAAAACACTTCGTTTCGTAATCATCTCCGCTGACATCTTTGATGAGCAAACCTCCGAAACCATTCTCAGCAATCCACTTGACCTTTCTTACCACCATGAGGGGATGATCATATCCAGCCCACTGATCACCAGAATAGGCATAATAGCCAACGTCTTTATCTTGTTCCTCTGTCCAGTTACCGGCATTTATATACTGGCATATCTGAAATGGAAGTTCACATAAGAGAATTAGAATTCTAAATATACGAATTCTGATATTTCAGATACTTTATTCCGAGCCAACCACCCAGTTCCAAATTTCAGTACTTGTTTATTTTATAGTCCCTGGAATAACACGGCGATTTTCAGATTATTCGATGATCGTCAATCTTCATTAAACGTAATATGTCAAAATTTCGTCTAAATAGTTGAGTTTCCGGGCAAAATGAATAATCTTTATCCGTTATTCAGTCTATTGAACTTTTGATTTCACGATCCACGAATAGATTTTGGAATATTTCTGTAACCATAATGCAAGTATTAGGTACTTACATGTATTTTAATCAGCGACATCTATTGGTAAACATGTGAAGTATCTATATAAAAGGCAGATTTCGATATCAGTGATAAAAACTGGCCCGGAGAAGCCAAAATATCCGAAGGCAATTACTTGTCAGACTTATTGGATGGAAACGGGAAAAAGTTGTAGAAAATAATGGAAAACATTTGAATTGATATATATTGTATCAAATATTCCCAATAAATATTTTTTAAAGTGAAAACAAAATGATCGAAATACATGCAAGGACCTAATATAACAAAAAAAAAAAAAAAAAAAAAAAATGAAAAGAAATTTCAAAAGAAAGAAAAAATAAAAGACACCTTTCCTTTGCATTCATATGATATTTTAGTTAAAAAATGAAACAGTGGAAATTTTAATGAAATAAATTAAAATAAAATTTTTGAATTAAAATGAAAAGGAATAAAATGTTTGAATTAAAATGAAAAGGAATAAAATGTTTGAATTAAAATGAAATGAAAAGAAATTTTGAAATTTAGATGTTTATTCTAAACAATAGGCTTGATTACTAATAGTATGTAAATAAAGATTTCTTTGAAGCTTTGTAAAAAAGTTATTGAGTGACAAAATTTAAAAAAACTAAGCCAAACATATATTATTCCTCTTTCTATTCAAATATATGTTAAAAGTTTTGTTTGGAAATTTGAAATTTTAAAGAGTGTGCCCTATTACCTGCTGTCTGGAGGCCTTTGAGAAACTAATTAACGGAATAAAACCAAAGTTCATATACAGACGATGAAAAATACAGAGAAAAGAATTCCTCAAAAAATTGTATTAACGTCAGTTAACGAAAGACGAAGTATTGGCTCTGAAGAAACAAAAACGGGTTTCAATACTATATGCATTAATATTGTCAAAAATGTATTTGCTGAAATCGGGGCATCTGAAATGTAGTGATTCGTCAAACCTTCGAACTCAAAATTTTTGTCGATTATAATATTGTCTTTATATTAGTATAATATAAGAAAAAAAGTGAAATAATTCCTTATATTATTTCTTCTTCTAGTCCGAAATCGCGTTGCATAATAATGTTTTAAGCTTGTTACATCTATTTGTTTTCGAATTACTTGACTGCAGCAGCCGTAGCCTTTTTTTATTTACTATTATCACATCATGCAATTTGTTGTAACCAGCCTGAAAACATTACCAGGTTAATAAAAATGAAATAGAAAATTTATCCCTGAATTTATTCTTCAAAATTAAATAGATAAAAACACGCAAGAGAAAAAAAAGAAATGCTATGAAATAATCGATTCATTTAAAATACATTACAACAAAACTAAGATTGTTGCAAATTGTATTCAATATTAATTTTGAATTTATTGAAATAAAAAATTACTGATAAATAAAATTGATATCGTTGAAAACGAATTTTCTTTTTTCGCTTTCAAAATGATGCAAAATCGAATTTGTATGATAATATATTCCAATACTATTGAAATAAACTATTAAACGATCGATTAACTTTAATTAAACCAGACAAAATTAGTCAGCAAGTTCGTCTTTGACAAGAGCAAACACAAAATTTCTAAAACTGTTTTCTTAGTAGGCATACAGTTTGCAAAAATCAGCTACATGTTAAATGTAATTGTTTCAATGCTCTGCTATGAATTCAAGAATAATTTTCCTGTAACACTGCATTTAGTTTACCGGGAATAATGCAGATTATAATTACACTATCACATTAGAATGTACCTCTCTGTAGTACAGAGTTCCTCCACTGTGACTCAAGGCACCAGCTTTTCCGGGTCCTGTAGCTGCGGCTCCGAGATCGTGATTCGTAGGGTCCTTTACGGTGAAAGTTGTAGCGTAGGTGGCTATTCCCATGTTCAGTTTTATTTTAGGAACTCCTATGCTAGCCCAGTATTGCATTGCTGCTTTCTAGAAAACGAGAGAGCTATTAGATAAGAATATGGAAAACAGCAGATTATTTATATCAATTACAATCGAAACTTTTTCTATAATACACATTAAGCTCCACTAATTATTAAATTGATGCTAAATAAAGATCGATGCAATAAAATTATTTGTACTTCAAAAGAAGTCGAATGAAATATATGTAAATCCATAAATATTTCATTTCTGCCATTATTTGACAAAGTTTATTCTCCATAAAGCTATATCCTAATGCTGTTGAAGTTATAGATTGTGATAATTCAGGTTTAGAGGCATGGGCGCTACATGGTGATTTGTTATTCTATACAAAGTCATTCATTCTATACCAACAAAAGTCAGCGTCATTCTATACCAACAAAAACGTAAATGAATATATGTAAATCCATAAATATTTCCTCTCTGTCATTATTTGACAAAGGTGGGTATAAAATGTTATAAAGTATCAGATTGATTAGTGTTTCTGGTAGCGGATGTTCTTTAGAAGAAAGGTATACTAATGTACTTAAAGTTCTCTATGCATAAGTCCTTAAATAAAACTCATGGAAGGATCAGATTGCACAAGGATCACTAATGAAAGGAAAGACCGTTGTATTTGCCACATTATTTGAAGCATTGTATTGCATCTATAGTAAAAATTCACGTTTTTGTCGATATAGAATGATGCTGAATAATAACAAATCACCAAGTTGCGTCCACGCCTCTAAACCTGAATTATCATTATCTATAACTTCAGCAGTATTAGGATGCAGCTTTATGGAGAATAAAAGTGGAGACCTGTTTTGTTTTCAGATGAAAGACGTTTCTTTCTTGGTTCTATGACGTTTCTAATGATGGTCATATGTTAGTTATAAGGAGCATGTGATGAATTGCAAGCTTTTTATAGTATAGACACACTGGACCAAAACCAAGAGATATGATCTGAGGAGTAATTTCTTATGATATTAGAAGCACTCTTGTCATTAATACGCTCATCTTGACTGTTCTTTTTTAATTTAAACTTATTGTCCGTTTGTGCAGTCATTTTTATCCACCCCCATACGCTGCTCTCACTCAACATTCTTTACAATGTGTTCACATGTTGCCTTCACATGCTCACATCTTCTCCCATCGAGCCCTTATGGAATATTATTGGGGGAAAGATCCAGAACCAACATAGACTATTACTGATTTGATGGATAGAGTTTGACAGGTAGGAACACCCTCCAATAAAATAGCATAAGGTATTTGTATAACAAAATGTATAAGCTGTGTCCGTCTTCAAAATCGTGATGTCTATAGAGATTATTAATGTAGCATTTGAAGTGGCACTCCTCACATATTGTTTGATTTTTGACTGTGATACTTCAATTGAACAAATGTGTTGCCTAAATTTGATTTCACTAAACTGAGTAATCTTTGGTGTTGGGATTTAACTTCCATTTTTCTGATATTTTCATATAGTTTCACAACAGGTGATTTTTTATAACAATTTTAAAGTTAAACTTTAACTTCGAAAATTCTGCATAATGCAAATACCAGTCATATTTTGACATCGATTTTGAGGATTTCTATTGAATGTTTTCTTTCCTTTTTCTACAATACAGTTTTTTAAAGAACAAAATTTATATTATTATTTTTAAATATTTTTGGATGAAAAGAATGTTTTCCTTACCGAATTTAAAGTCGGATCGCTATCATTGGCTTTTTTGTCAAACTGAGTATGATGACCCGTCTTCTTCTCCCATGGGCCGTGCATGTCATATGTCATCACATTGACATAATGAACTGCTCTAAAGAAGATTATTATTAAACAAAGTTATGAAAAAAATGGAATTAAACATATATGCTGGTGACATTTTCTAGACTCATAATTCGAAGATTTAGAGATTAAATTATTAAATACAAACATTAATAAATATTGAAAAAAATTGCTTGTTTCTATCATATTTAGCATGATGTATTAAATTTTAAAGCCCATTGAATCAGATATACCAGTAACGCCAAAATAGAAGTTGGAGTAGAAATTACGATTTGTATAAATATTCCGATTAATTGGTCAGACCAGCTGCGTGTAAAGAGTTATTATGCAATGGATAGGGTATATAGCTCAGACAAAAATAGACCTACGATGAGAGTACACACATAACTTTTTTGACTTTAAGACAATAAAATTACAATTTTTGTAATATAATTGTTTTGGGAAATCTAATTAACAAATTCCGTTTGCAAAGCATAGCTATTACTCATTAAAAGACAGTTAAACCTATTTTACAGCTCGATTAAACTTTGTGTTTGCATTTTTTTCCCTGATTTTTTTACATCCTCTTTCCACAAAGTGAATGGGCTTTTACAGGACATTTCAAAACCTCTCCAGAACATTTTTTATTAACATTTTGCAGTTTAACTAATCAGCTAAGCAAAGGCCTCGGTTCAATGCAACTGTAAAAAAGTTCAATAAAGCAGCCTGAAATTAGCACGAGGGATGTTTATATTTGTATGTTATCATTCGATACTGACTATTAAGAGCGATTTCTATACCACGCACATTAGTGTTTTATACATAGACAGAAATAATTATGTGTGTTTTTGTGAAAAAAAGTATAGAGCACTCCAGAGTATGTATATGGCAGAAGGATAGGACGAATAGCATAAAAGCCAGGTAGACCGGAGTTCTATGAACTCATTTCTTGGCCCACCAATACCAGTAAATAAATTAGAAAAATTCACTGTTATAATACATATTTTTTTACTTCTTATTGAGTGTTAAGCCTTTTATTAATCTCAAGTCAAATTTGAATGTGAATGCGATCACGGCCAGGCGATTCATAGAAGCAGTTGCCAGTAGCGTATCAAGTTAAAATAGAAGGCCCTTTATTGGTAATTTATAAATTTTTATATACTGAACTGCATTGACGTCCATTAAGTTCTTACGAAGCAATGAATAACAAGCAGAACGCTTCTCTTTTCCTGCAACAACTTGTATTTTGCGGCAGCACGTAGGAGAATCATATAGAAGCCTGCTTACAATGCCTTGACAATACTGCCAATGCAACGCCTTATTTTCCTCATTTGATTTCGATAAAAGAAAACTAGGTCGGATAATTCGGAAACCGGATAGTCGCAAAACGGATACTCGGGAGTGTACTGTACTCGAAAAATAGTTGCAATATTGCCTGACCATATATATGCTGAGATAATTACGAATTTATTATACAAGATTTTCTTTTTTTATTCTATGAATACAGATAAATTATATTTTTTGAACTGAAAACGATGTTTAGTTTAACGAAAATCCCCAATAAATGCAGGACATAATCTTTTAAAGTTGTCGTAGTTAAGATTTCCGCTTTTACGGAATAAGTTAGAAATTTGGATAGTATGATTTCACTTAGATATTTTGTCGTCGTAATTTTAATGCTTTATACTTCGATTTATAATAGATAGATCCTTTTAGAAAGAATCCTCATTTAGATTTCAGTTGCAACTTTATTAATTATGTCACGACAAGTTTCAATTTCACTGGCTGAGCTTTATAACATTAGAATGTTTAAGTGAATTATTCTATCTTTGTAAACAGTAAGTCAGTAGTCTTTGTAAATAGTAAGATCCTTAGGATTGAATTTAAATTTCACAAATTATTTACAACATGAATAATGCAAAAGAAACTAGATAACCGTAAGTTCAATATGCATTTCAATTTTTATTGTTTAATAATTTTTTTGTGGTTTTAAAGCGCTAAAAAAAGAACTGACACAGAAATTCAGGCTCGATCCTTAACACAGTTGATCTAACATGTTTTAGAGCTTTCCTAATTGGGAAATTCTTTATGATCTTATTTTCTACTAGTAGTTAGCAATGCATATTTGTCAACTAAATAACAACTTTTGTTTGACCTGTACATGTATTGGTTTACTTTGCTCCCATTCATATCCTGTTACACATATTCATATGCTAAAGGAAAATTTTCCTTAAAACTTAAGGATATCAAATTCATTTTTAGTCTACAAAAATGTTTAAAAAAACGTAAAATAATAGAGTTTTCTGTATTTAAGTTAATGTTATGGCAAATTCATATAAGTTTCAAGAAAACTCTAAGTCTTATCTATTTTTTCTATGATAACTATTTTTTTCTTTCAAAATTTAATGAATAATAATACACATAAAATGTTATGCTAAATTATCTTAAAATCTTTAGAAATGTTGGTAGAACAACATTTCATTTCATTCTCCGAATAGGCATTTTGAAATTAAAGAGCTGTAAAGTCCGAATTTAAATTTATTTAAGGACATTTCATCCTCTGTTATGGCTATCCCTTTTTTGAGGTAGTTAAAATAAAAGGAATTATAATATGCTAATTAATTTCATAACACTTAGAATATAATATGAAAAGTAATATGATTTTACTTGCTAAAAATACCATAGAGCCATGTGTTAAAAATCATAGCAATACTATTTTAGACTAGCCGTCTTTGGTGGCCAGCTCTTTCGCCATGAGTAATGCATTCTAAAATTTCCAATTAAATACTTACGTACCTTGCTTGCTTTATAACTTATCAGCCAAATATATTTAAACTTCAAACTCCGAAAGTCACGTAACTCGCATTATTATAGAAGCCTTACGATTATTTGTTCATTGTAATATATATATCTCTTATTTGCAATCAGCTGTTATGGAATTATGCGGAAAATATCACCTCTACTTATCCGATAACATTATGCTACGATTTCAAAACGTGCTGAACATCACACCATCTTTGGTTTAATTTGCAATAAGAGTTAATTTAATCATTCCATTTGAGTTTTGTCAAAGTAATTGCAAAGCACTGCTACACTCTTAACATGCTATTACAGGCTAAATTCTACTTTCATTTTGTGAGAAATTAATTGTAGGAAAATACAGTATTTTTTAAAAAATTCATTAAAAATAGAAATTAAATTTATAGGTTAAAACATTGTTATTAATAAAGAAAAGAGGAATTAAAAAAAATTGTGCTGCAATATTTTTTGAAATTATCACAGAAAATTTACAAATGTTGGCTTAATTTTTAAATAATTAAAGTTTAAAAAAACTCCGTCAAGTTTTTTCATCCTTCAAAGTAAATATTTAAATACCAAGTGAAGTATTTCTAGATCTTATGGTCTGGTGTGTAGTGTCCTAAAACACACGCGCGCGCATTCATTCATATACGCAAACACATATTTGTTTGATTATCAGCCTTGGAGTAATTCTGGGCATTGACTGGCCTGAAATTGATATATTCTTTAAGTTATTGGACAGAAAGGATTTAAAAGAACACGTTTCCATAATAATATCCTTTTATTTTTATAAATCAGTCAGTTTTAATGATTGATTGATGTAGCAATTTTTATTTAAAATATTAATAAAAATATTTTGAAACTATGGCTCACACAGCAAAGTATGAAGAAATCTAAAACTCATTTTTCACCAATACATTGTTTGACTCAAGCTACATGAAATGTAATTATTTACTTCATTTAGACCAAGCTAACAGTACTAAACAATATGTATGTCTATTACTAATATTTTACAAATTGACCATTGGGTCGGAATTTAAATGCATATCCTGTATAAATCCAATCATGTTTACCGTAAATAAAGATTTTTGAATTATTGATTTAGATATTGCAAATTATTATAGAAACCTTGCTTTGAATTTATTTTTTAAGAAACAATCACATTTTATTTTATCCAGTCACGTGCTGAAGGTTACATTTTTCTAGATTTAATTTGCAATAATAGTTGATTTTTTTTTTATTTGAACTTCTGACAATATGATGGCAACTCGCTGATAAAACCTAATCTTTAGGTTTATCAGCTAATCTAAAATTTTTAGTTTTGTCCGAAATATATTGCTGAAAAATATGATTAAAATATTTCTTAAAAAATTCGTTAAAAATAGAAGCTTAAGTTATATGTTAAAACTCTGACACCATTTAATTTTTTAGCTAATTTTTTAATCTTTGATTTCATGCAAAAATCATCTTTGTGCGATAATATTTTTGGAAATTATAGCGGAAAAGCTTCGAAATTTCGCTTAATTTTTAATTAATTCAAATTTTAATTAAAAATTTTAAAAAAGCGCTCCAAGGTGCACATTCACGACCTCCAAAGTATACATGTACCAAATTTGGTAACTGTAGGTCCAACGGTCTGGCCTGTAGAGCACCAACACACACACACACTCACATTGAGCTTTATTATAGCTTTATTACTAGCCGCCTTTGGCAACCAACTGGTTCGCCAATTTTATTACTGTTTAAAATTATCAGTTAAATACATTATGTAACGTGACTGTCAATCAAATATTTTATGTCGCTTATCATTGTCAATTAAATACTTTATTTAACTTGTCTTATAATAGTTACTTCATCAAAATATTTTTAAGGTTCAACTTTTGATAGTTATAAAGGCTTTAAGCCTGTAATGTCTCTCCAATTATCTATCGGCTCTCGAAAATTTTCAACTTTCAATTAAAGTGGAAATGATTAATCTGCAAATTGATATAAAAACATTTTTTAACCGAAACCAAGCATTTAAAAAATATACATAAGTAAATGAGAATCATTAAGTATACTACTGAATAATTACAATAATTTATGTAATATTTCAAGAATTACTCAACAACAATTACTTGGATTCATCATAAAATTCAGGTTTTAATTTTACTTTCAAAAGGATTTAAGTGATACGAAAAATAATATTTTTATTTCATTTTAGTCTAAGAATATAATTTAAAAAAATATTGTCAAAAGTTTATACATATTTTAGTTATAAAGAATCATAGTTTACGAAATATTCCTGACATCTCAACTTTCAAATAAATAAATGAAGTTTCTATATTCTGCAATCAAATTGGATCGACTTATGAGGTTTCGAATAGAAATATTTGGAACATTCAGCATTTTCATTCTTAGGTCAGACAGTCTTGAGAAATCCTGGGCATTGATTGGAGTATCATCTTTGGAATGGACGATGAAGTGGTTTAAAATTCCCCGTTTTTATTGAATAGTGATCTTCAAATATTCATAAATCAGTCAATTTTAGAGACTTAGTTGATTGAAGCTTATCTTTTTTTATTTAAAAGCTAAACTTTCTTCATTTATTAAAGCATTATATAGTCATGTTAGTTATTTACTTCATTTAGACCCATTTTAAAGATGCTTTTCTATTATTAAAGTTTTACAAATTAACCGTTGATCTTAAAATGAACACACACGCACACACACACACACACACACACACTCACACACACATCAAACCATGTCTGACTTAAACAAAGACGATTTATTTGATTAATAATATTGTAAAAGTAACAATAAATTTTCTTTACATTACTTTAGAAAAAACATTTATTTCATTTCAAGCAGACCCGTGCTAAAATTACATTTTTATATGTTTAATCTGCAATAATAGTTGATTTATTTTTTAATTTGAGTTTTTGTCAACCTGATGGCAACATATTCATAAACGATAGTTTTTTCCCTTTCACTCATCAAATGTGCTCGTGCAGATTATATTTTATTGTTTTGTCTGAAATATATTGTAGAAAAATATATTTAAATATTTCTTTAAAAATTTGTTAAAAATAGAAGCTTAAGTTATCTGTTAAAACTCTGATACCATTTAATTTTTTAGCTAATTTTTTAATCTTTAATTTCATGTAACAATCATTTTTATGCGATAATATTTTTGGAAATTATAGAGGAAAAACTTCGAAATTTCTTTTGATTTTTAATTAATTAAAATTAAAAAAAAGGGCTCCTAGGTGAATATTACCGACCTCCAAGGTATACATGTACCAAATTTGGTAGCTGTAGGTCCAACGGTCTGGCCTGTAGAGCGCCAACACACACACACATTGATAGAGTTATTAAAATTATATTTAGATATCAAAAACAATATAAAAGGAATTGGGGGATTTTCTTTTCAAAATTTTTTAAATAAGGCATTAAAGTTGGAAGCAACATGGAAAAGACAGTAAAATGTTTCAAATACAATGGATATTCGAAATGTTGTCTTTCAAATTGATAATGCTATTGAAATTTCGAACTGCTCGGGAACGGGATTACACATCATTATACTGACTTCATATTATATTATGTTTTTGTTCATTTTATCAATTTTGTGGTATGTTTTGATTTGATGAAAGCGTAATTAAATTACATGTATGTACATTTATTTAATTTTTACTTGTATTGCATTGTAATAATAGTAAAAAAAAATCACTCACTTAGCAATTTCGGTACCATTATATCCAGCTTTAATTTCTCTTTGAATCGCAGAGACACTAATTGACAGAAGCAAATTTTCATCATCAAATGCTTTTCGTATTTTCTAGAATTAAAGGGAAAAAAAATTTTAGTCAGAAAAGAACAAAGTAGGTTTTTTTTTGTAATAAAATCTTATGAAAATGTTTAAACAATATATCTCAGGTTGTTTATGAGCTTCTACTCCCGATAAAGAGTTATTTTTTGCTTTTATTAAT
>JAPMOQ010057505.1:2062355-2128082 GCA_026543055.1 Argiope trifasciata | reverse complement strand
TGTATTATTTCATACTGAATAAGAGAGCATATTTTGTATTATTTCATGACTGAATAAGAGAGCATATTTTGTATTATTTCATGACTTTTATGACTGAAAGCTATTCTTTTTACTTACTGATATTTTAAACCTATTTATTGATTTTCAATAAATAGTATTATTATTTGTTTTTTAATAAATAATATTAATTTATTGATTTTCAGTAATTTGAAAATATTTTTTTTACATACTTTTTTGAAAATAGCGTATAATATTTTATTGCTTTCAGAATATTGTAACAGCAATGAAACCGGGATCTCTACTTGTAATCATAGAATCACCAACATATGAAATATATTTTCAAAACGATTGTCTACACTTGGTTTTCACTACTAGAAAATTCCTTCCTGCTAGTGAAAAGTCTGATAATTTGAATAAGTCTTCTGCAGACGACCTGCAACATTCCACATCTCAAAACGCCAATCTGACGTCTCTAGATCCACACATGACGACATCCTTCAGTTCCAATCCTGAAAATCAAGGCTTCATCTCTCAGAGTCTCGGAAGTGGATCTCTAAAATATGATAACGAGCTTCAAGCTTCGGACTCAAATTTTGATCATGTTTGGGAAGATTACCATCCTGACAGAGTACCTGATACAAGCGATAAAATATACTTATCTATTCCTGAAGTTAAGAAGTATGGCAAGGGTTTCAATACTGGTGGAACAAACCAACAAATATTTGTGCTTGAGAAGAAGTAAAAAGTCAAATGATAAAAAAAATCGTTTTTTTTTTTTTTTTTCATTTCCAAAAAAAAAAAAAATAGTTAAATCAAATAGGATGTTTCAAAACTCTTTCTACTAACTTTAAATAGTGATTTAACATATTTTGGTAGTTATAGGTAACAATCAAATTATTTAGTGCGTTATCATTATAAAACATTGAATCACAATAGGTCAGGGGTGGCAAACCTTTATGGATCAACGTATCATTTTTTCTAAAGAAATCATTAATGCGATACAGATCTGCCGTCAAACAATTTTGATTTCTGAATATTGAGTACTATTAAAACTAAATCTAACAATTCGAAACTCTGTATTTACTATTAAAAAATACGTTTTGCATCGAATAGTCGGAAAGTTTTTTTCAGAAAAAGTCTGATTACCTCAAAGTAGGCGACATATCTTTGAAGTACGTTCCCTAGGTTCAACCAGTGAACATTATTATACCATTAAACCATTATACACAGACTTGGTTTGATCCAACAAAGCATCAAAGTTTCGCCTTTTTAAACCCTGCAAAGATATGAGGTTAACTATTTTAATGACTAACGCAATTACATTATCAAGAGATGTTAAACCACTCTTAGAACACATTAGTAGCGAATGAGAATATGTGCACCTGGATATATCAATCGCATTTGTTTTAATACTTCATAGTGAATGTTATTTTGAAATAAAACGTAAGCAGTTTTGATTGTCTGTGGGTTCAAAATATTGTGTCGCGTTCCAATGCTAAGCGTGTCACTGGTTCGCCATCCTTGCAATAGGTATTTACTTGCTTTTTTTAAATAAAATAATATTAGAAAATAATTAATAAAATATTTCTTTATAAAAAAATAAAGGTATCCACTCATAAGCGGAAACACAAACTTTAAAGCTGTATTCACATTGCCACTGCTATAATTGTTGTACAACGGCGAAAGTACCATTGACAACTCTCAAGATTTCTCATTTGGCAACTACATCACTAGAAACCTTGGTAAGGAGTTTACCATTGAAACTAAACAGACCATCTTCGTTAATTGCCAAATAACAGCAGAGAAATATGTAGCATGAAGGTTTGATTGTCAGGGCTACAATTACATTATTAGCCATCCTAGCGTACAAACCTTATAGTCAGAGCTGATAGTTTTGAAGCATCCTATGTTAAATAATAATTTTCAAATAAGTTTTTATACTTATTGGAAACTCTATATAGATTGACATAAAATCAAGCTGTGATGGCCACCAATATAATGCTAATTTGAGTGTTAATATGATATCAATAGTGTTGTATTTGTTTGACATGATTCTATAAGAATGTGATTTATAGTCAGTAATTAAATACGTTTATTTATGAACCCGTAAAAGGATTTATGTCAAGATATGTCAAGAAACTTATGAATTCTGAACTTTTCTAATAAAGGAATATTTTTTTAACTACTGTATCCTGTTTCATTTTTAAAGGTTAGCTCAAGCTTTGTTTTCTTGCTTTCATGTTTAGTACTTTGATTAATTCATGAAGCATTAATCCTTTTTCGGTCTTTAAATTTTATATCGAAACATCATACAGTATTGAAGGATTTATTACACTAAGAAATGATATTTTCAAATAAAAAATATTATTAATGTTGTAAAATATGGAGTATCTAAGCTTTATTCGAAAATAGTATTAAATGGCTGAAGAATAAAGTAACGAGAAATGTGGTTTTCTTTTCCTTGTAAGGACATATTTGAGCATATGCATAAATTAGGTATTCTTTCTTTTATAAATAAACTAGCCGCCTTTGGCAACCAGCTGGTTCGCCATGAGTAATGCGTTCTAAAAGTTTCAATTAAGTCACATATTCATTAGCCTTGAAGTAATTCCGGGCATTGATTGGTCTGAAATTAAAAATGTTTTTTCCGTGTTGTTGCCAAAATATTAAATATGTTTTTTAAAGAAAGCGAAAAAGGAAAAAAAAAAATTGAATAAATGATTTAGATGTTGCAAACGATTATAGAAACCTTGGCTTTGCATTTATTTTTGTAGAACCTATCACTTTTTATAATGGAAAAAAAGTTTTTGAATTAATGATACAGATATTGCAAACGATTATAGAAATATGCCATTAAGTCGGGATTTCAATGCATATCCTGTCTAAATTCAATCAGGTTTACTGTAAATAAAGAAGATTTGTTGAATAAATGATTTAGATATTGCAAAAGATTATAGAAACCTTTGCTTTACATTTATTTTTTTAGAAAATATCACATTTTATGTTTCTTTTATTTTATCCAGTCACGTGCTAAAAGTATCATTTCTTTAGACTTGATTTACGATGATAGTTTTTTTTATTATTATTTGAACTTCCGTCATGGTTTTCTTTTATTTTATCCAGTCACGTGCTCAAAAAAACATGGTTAAAATATTTCTTTAAAAATTCTTTAAAAATAGAGGTTTAAGTTATACATTAATTTATACATACGTCGAAATTTTGCTTAAATTTTAATTAATTCAAATTCTAATTAAAAATTTGAAAAAAGGGCTCCGAGGTGCACATTCCCAACCTCCAAGGTATACATGTACCAAATTTGGTAGCTGTAGGTCCAACGGTCTGGCCTGTAGAGCGCCAACACACACACACACTGAGCTTTATTATAAGTATGGATAAATATCCATTCTATATAGCAGTGCTCCGCAACCTTTTCTCACCTACGACGCACCTTGTTTCTTTCTAGAATTCCACGGCACACCAAAAGCTAAAGTATATAGGTATTAATTGATGCATAAATTTTACAATAAATTTTTGTTTTTTATTTGAAAAGTATACATACATAAAACCATAATATATTTATTTCTGCGCAATCATAATAATTATTAATGTGATATCTGAGCTTGTTTCAATGATCACAAAAGTTTTATATTCGGCTTAATATTTGACACCGAGACCCAAAGTTCTTGGTCAAGATCTTTTAAGTATGACCGCTTATCATTTTTAATTAATACAAGAATTGAAAGACGTATGTAAATATGTCGTCAAAAATGGAAGTAATGTTAAGACTGCTTTGTAGGAAATGTGAGGATATTCTTTTTTAACGTAAATCCAGAAAACATCTAATGGAACTTCGGAGAAATATAATTTTAAAGTCATGTCATTATTTAAATCAGTAAATTCCTCTCGAATTTGTAGAGGCAGTGCTTTCGTAGAATTTATTGCATTGGTTGCTAAAGGATTTCGAATCCAATCGTATTGTTCCGTATTAATGGAATAAAAATATTGATTAAATTTCTGCGGAAGCATACTTAAATGTTGTTGGGCCAAATCCACAATTAATTGTTTGTTTTCAATTGTAATATGATTGGTCCTTTGGTACATTTCCAAACATCCTTTTTGCAACTCTTCCTGCTAAAGTTCGAGTTTTTTAATAAATCCTTCTAATTTGTCGGAGCACGTCAAAATATTCTCATTTCGACCTTGCATTTTTTATTAAGTTCATTCAAATGCTCGAATATATCAGCCATGTATGCAAATTTGGCTATCTAGTAATCATCATCGAGGTGCTGACATATTTCGAGCATATTCTGTGTTAAAAGAAATTCACGCACCTTGTGACGAAACTTAAATAATCTAGCCAAAACTTTGCATCGGGATAGCCAACGAATTTCTGTATAAAATAATGAGGATTCGTCTCATATTTGGTTCCCATTTCTGCGCAAAGTAATCCAAAAATTCACGAATTTATGGCTCTTGATTTAATTAAGTTTATGATCTTAATGCATTCAATCATCGTGTTCAAAAGTTCTTCCGGCAAATTCTTGACCATCAATACTTCTCGATGTATGCAATAGTGTGTAAATTGCACCGTCGGACTCTTTTTGTTTGTTTGTTTTACATAAGAGACAAAACCTTTTTTACTACCCGTCATTGCCGCAGCGCCATCCGTGCAAACAGCAATACAGTTGCTCCATTGAATATTACATATTTTGTAGAAATCATCGGTTACTCGAAAAATTTCTTCACCGGTAGTTCGCTCTAGAACCTCCTTACAAAATAAATAATGTTCATTTTATAAAGTTCTCGTCAACGAAACGTACAATATCTATCAACTGTGCTTTATTTTTAATATCAGTTGTGTCATCGATCTGAAACGCAAATTTTTCAGCCGATAACAGTTTTTTAATCAGAGTCGCTGAAATATCGTTTGCCATATCGTGAATACGTCTTTTAACAGTATCAGCAGACAACGAAACTTTATTCACTTCCTTAACTTCATTGGGCCCAGGCATAAGTCAAACAATTTCCATGCAATCTGCTTTAATAAGCATTCCATGCATTCTGGTTTTTTCGCCTACAGTATGTGGCTTCTTCTGACGTGCAATTAATTTTGCTACATAATAGCTAGCCCAAAACTTTTCCAGCCCAGAACTTTTAAGATATTGCTTCTAGAGAAAACTTTAAATACAAAAGTAGGTGGTCTTATTTGTCTACTTGAATTTATTTTTCTATCTTTAATATTAAGACAGTTAAGGGGAAATGAAAATTTTAATTATCATCCCACAATTTCTACCCTGTTTGAGGTAGACGAATTCACCCGAGATTTTTACATTTGTACTTACTCTAGTTTTCCTGTTCATAAGATAAGATAGGCAAAGCGTATGTCTAGTTTTTTTTTTAATTTTCAAAATATTTATAAATTTTATTTTAAAAAAAAACCTTCGAAAATTTTCTAAAAAAAGGATTTGTATATTTCAAAAAGAGTTTTAATGCTTTTTTTTTGCATTGTAACAGTTTAAATTAAATTTAAACTTTTAAATAACTCAGTAAATATACATTTTTCAGCCTTTATTTACGAACTAAGTAAATATCGAACACTGAAAAGTGATATTAGCTTTTATATTTAATTAATAATTATTAATCATTCGAAAAAAATTATTTCAGAATTTATAATTCTCATTATTCTAATTGTAAACATTTTGTACTTTTAAAAAAGAGGTAAATTAATTGAACAATCATTGATTGTCATATTTTAATCTTCAAAAATCATTCATCGCAAAATAATAATATATTTTTTTCATATTTATAAATCCAACCAAAAAAACATTGCTTTTGATTTCAATATAGTTTTCATGTATTTCAAGATATAAGAATACTAATCAATGGTGGGATCACCAGGTTAAGAGAGGGCCGCAGATATAAGAGTATATTATTAGTGTCATTTATATTTATATTGGTATTATTTATGTCCAATTCGATTCATTCTATTTATCCTAAACTTTATGGATGTTAATTGATATTTATTTCTCAGAAACTCTGAAAAATGTTTAGAATATTGAAAATCAATTAAAAATATCTTGCTATCCATTCAATAACATTATTATTTACAAATAAATAATTAGAAATATATAAATTACACCAATTATAAAATTAATAAAATTTTATCAAAGGGCAAATGTCTATCAGTACTTTTTTTATAACGTTCATTTAGTTATTATAGTATTTATAAATATCGAATATCGGGTTAAATAGTATTGAGTACAAACGTGGATATTTACATGCAGAATATACTTGTTAAATAAATAGGATATAATAAATAGCACATTAGGGAAAAGTCAAAATAATTTTTAAAAAATAACCTAAAATTAATCAGTAACAAATTTGTTAAAATTTTAATTTTTAGTTGATTAAAACAGGGCTCCATAACCTGCGTTAATTAAATTCGCCGCTGATACCAATACGCATACAACTAGACCGACTATAGCAACTTTAGAGATATTTTAAGTTCTGACGTCACTTCATTAGAGACATCGTTAGTAGCGCCATCTATCTTCGTTTGTGAGATCAAATGTATCCAGCATATTTAGTTCAAATATTATTCAACTACAAGAAGTATCATATTATTACAGCAGGTTTTGATGTCATTCGAGAACTATTTTAAGACTCACATCTTATTTTCAAATTTTAGGCTGAAATTAAAATAAGTGCTACAATTTCACTTGAAAATAAAAATTTTAAATATCCGTGTTATAACTTAGACCCAAATATTCAATTTCAAAAATCAGCACTTTCATATTAAATCTTGAAAAATAAACTTGCCGGATGCAAGAATAAAAGAAAGCTCAAAACCAATGGAATATTTATCCAACTAAATTTTGTCTCTCTGAAATATATGTTCATCATAATAATAAAGATGAATGCGCACATTTCTGTGCTGGTGCTCTACAGGTCAAACCTGAAGCTGCCAACCTTGACATATGTATCCCAAGCAGCAACAGTGGTCGCTAAATGATCGGCCAACCGTCGCTTTGATTGGGTAAAACCCGCCTTTATTTGCGACCCCTCGATATTGTGTCCGGGCGACATCGCCTTTCGATTATTTTCTTCCTCCTCGCATCAGAACGTCGCCTCAATAGCGTGGCGATTTGAAGTTCTGATTAGTCGCCAGAATGTATATTTATGTGATTGGCGCGAAGTCCGAAAAAAACGTCTCCTAGATGGCGCTAGAAATTTTCTATGAGTCACCTGCTTTCCGAGCTAGGGAAAGTTTGGCGCCTTTTCAAACGACAAAGGAGTATCTGCGGTGATTGTTGAAGAACCTTGAGTTATTGAGTAATGAGTATCTGCTATCTGAAAACGTGGTAAGTGCAGTTTTATTTTTAATTATACATTTTTATATTGTTTATTAATTATTCAAATTAATATATTATAATTATTCTATTATAATGTACGCGATTTTATGTTAAATCTGTAAGTAATTAATTGTTCATAACCCTAAAATGACGCTACATACGGTGTATTCCATTACTTATCAGCTATTACTCTATACGATTCCATTCTTAATTTAATGTTCTCAAATTAGTGAAATCAATTTTTTTAGGTGTTTAGTTTACCTCTCTTTACATTTGCTTTCCTACTTTTTATTTATTTTTTTAATTCGGACTTCATTCTTCATATTGATGTCAACGATCAGTTCTACAGAAAGATAAAAGTGCATTTTAAAAATTAAAACACGATTCGAAACTGTCCGCCTTATAAGGAGCTTTGTAAGGTCAGATAAAAATTTGCACATTTAAAATTTGTATTAATGACAAAGTTATGAGGGGTTTTTTTTCACTAAAATTATCACAATTATTTTGCATACCCATGAGAAAAAATTATGGCTTTTTCAGGTGTTTATAAAAAAAAAATTACATAAAATGTATTTTACCTCTAATTTGTTTCATACTTAAAAATGTTTCTCAGGGGTGATTGTGCTCCGGGGTTACCCCGGAATTCCAGTTTTTTTTCAATTATCCAAATGATCATGTGATATGTATACATTTATTTATGCTTTATCTTAATTATAATCAAGAACGAATAATTTTATATTTGTTGGATTTAAATATGCTCCCCATTTTCTTCCCCATTTTTGTAATCGTTCAGTCTAGTTTTTAATTTACCAGAAAACAGATTTATTATAAATATCTTTTTATATCGTTTGAAATCTTGAATATCAAATGTATTCGATATTCAAGATTTCAAACTCTCATTCTAAGAAGGCTAATTTGTATATCTAAAATAATATTAATATCTAAACAGTGAGATTTATCAAAACCAGTTTGAGTGGTTTTTCATTTTAATTGTTAAAATTAACGGAATTTCACTGTTTGAATATTTACTATCAACAAATTAAATCTAATATTGTAACATGCAATTATTTATTTGTTATATGTAATTAACTTTTTTTTAGTTCTGGGATTTTAATTTAGAGGCACAATCACCCCTGAAATATGCTCTGAATTTTCTTCCCATTTTTGTAATCATTTAGTCTTTTTTTTTCTGTACCAGAAAACAGATTTATCATAAATAAAATGTATTTGATATTCAAGATTTAAAAATCTCATTCTAAGAAGGCTAATTTGTTCATTAAATATCTAAAGAGTGAGATTTATCAAAAGAAGTTTGATTGGGTTTATATTTTAATTGTTAAAATTAAAGGAATTTCACTGTTTGAATATTTACTATCAATAAATTAAATTTAATATTGTAACATGCAATTATTTATTTGTTATATGCAATTAACTTTTTTTAGTTTAGGATTTTTAGTTATAAGTGATATAAATTTCAGTGTTTTTAATTTAGAGGCATAATTATCCCCGGTTTCTATAAAAATAATTTAAAATTCCTTTGTACAGAATATTGTTAGCATTTAATAATACTTTTTATGTTAACAGATCTATTTTTATGGTGTTAAAAAAAAGGAAATTAGGATAGGAAAACTGACATTTAGAAACATTTGCTGTAAATGTCAACAAAACACTAAATAATTTAAAGCGATATATGCATTAAATCAGTGGCACAAACAGAAATTTCTCAAGGGGAGGTCCAGGGTCAGAAGTCCACCATTCTCGCATCATACCCCAATTATTTTATGTACTATATACATAGGATTAGAATCAATTGAAAATAAAATCAAGGGCCATGGGTGGGTCCAGACCCCCTGGACCACCCCGCTTGTGTGCGCCACTACATTAAATTCTTACAATAGAATTGTCATGGTCAAAAATGGTAATTTGGCAAACATTTGGTATGTCGGGTTATTCTGTTCGTCCAGCTGGACATTTTTTTTATTAGGATTATTGGCTGGAAAAGACTCAACAGTCTCTCACCTGTAATTATTATTGATTGTAATTATTAAACAAAGGCTGATTATTGTTATTTTAAATTTAATTACTTCTAAGCCACAGTGCAGAATTATGTACTACAAAATGAATCAGATTAAACAATAACAATGAGTTTTATTTGTAATAAAAATATTAGAACCCATTTTTTTTTTAGTAACAGTATTCAGAGATTTATAAATAAAAACATGTTTAGCTGCTTTGTCATTTCTTAGTCTGTTGCGAAGTTTACATTGCACTAATCCATAAGTTGAAAATTCTTTATATAGAGGGAGATGCCCTTACACTCAATAATTGCTGAAGAGCTTGGTGCAGGTGCTCAACATTTATATTTTCACTTGAGAAACGGTAACTTTTCCACTAATCAAGTTGAGAAATCTGATTAAACACACCTTCATTAAAAACAAAATTCATAAAAATAATCAGATCTTCCTAGGAATTTCATGATCATGGGAATGGTATCCGATGAATACTTTTCCTTTGCAAATAGTGAATCTTTTCTTTCCAAATCAGTTAAATTCTTTCCACAAAAGCGAGAGTTCAAAATAGTGAACAGTAAACCCTGTTTAAGCTTAGTCATGCATGACTCATGTTTTTGAAACTAGTTGTTTATGACCTGATAGGTGCAGGAAACAGGTTCCCACATGCACCTATTTATCATGTCAAAGAGGTCAATGAAGTGGTCAATAGTTAGCAATGCTTTATCAATATGCTTATGGCTGAAAGCCTTCTTTTAAAAATATTCCTGAAAAAAGCAATTTAAATCAATGATTTTTTTTAAAAATCAACTGATTTAAAATCTTGATTTTAATCATGATTTAAATTGGGGTGATTTAAATCAATAAACCCTGGATAAAGTTATACTAAATACCCTGAAAAACAAAATCTTAGTAGTTAAAGCTTGAATTGAAAGATTATGATGATAGTGTTCTTTAATTTTCACAATGAATATCTACTGATTAAACTCAAATGACTCTAAGTATTTCAACATGTAATGAAATTATTGATGATTTAACAAAATTGAATGTCAGATTCCCCACTCTTTCATAGCTAAATCTTAATCTCCATTTTTAAAATAATACAAAATCTGCCATTAAATATTAAACTCATTACTCTGGACTTCAGTGAAAAATATTTGTCATTCAGGATGAAGTGCAGGGACTTCTGAATCTTACATGCTACATTGTGTGTGTGCACTGGCAGCGATTGGGTGCCAAATCTGGGTTTGGTGTGGGGGGGGGCAAGGATATGTGAAGCCTCTGTAGTGGGCGCAGATGATTTCCTACAAAGCAAATTATAAAGCATTTAGCAAGTTAAGCAAAATATAACTATTATTTAATACTGTGATTTTTTCATGAAATTTAATAAAAGATGTGTAACAATAATTATTTTCTATTAAAAAAACAAAAACCACAATTTTTTCTCAAGTGTATGCAAAGTTAGTCAGTGTGATAATTTTGCAATAACAACTCTTAACTTTGTCATTAATACAAATTTTAAATATGTAAATTTTTGTCTCTCTTTTATTCAAAAATGATTTTTTTTAAAAAAAGGAGGGCTCAAAAGCCCTATAATTTTGTTTTTTAAACCTAGAGTATGCATTTATGATCAGTGACTGACAAAAGTTGAAAAATCTTGTGAACATAAAAGATATCACTGTCAAAATGAGAACCAAATGCCGGGTAAAAATATCTACTAAAGGAAATCATACATGGAACACATATACAGATTGCAAAAAAGCAATTTGTGGCAACTGTACTTAGACAAGTAAAATCCATTAATTTCTACTAAAACTATACATAATGAAAATAAATGAGGTCAGTATCATATAAATTTGCAAGCTAATTAATTGAAAAAAAGTAGTTTATAATTATGTATAAAGCTTAGTTATTTAGAGTGGAAAATAAATTTTTTGATTGATGAAAATATAAATAGTCCTCACATTCTGTTTAATCCAACATTTTGATTATCCAAATAGACTAAAATTCCATGGAATTCTGATGATCGAGTCTCAGTTATAGTCTTATTAAATTAATTTTTACCATATTTCTAGATTTTAGACATTTAGCTGGTCTATACTAAGAAATTCTGGGAGGAGCCACACTGGCCCCTTCAATCTTTCTAAGTATAAGGCAAATTTCAGTCTTTTTGCTGTTTATAAATAAAATTTTGTCTTAGAATTGAGTTTTTTCAAAATGATTTCTAAAAATAAATCAGCAAAAGCCTTATAAATTCTTTGTTAAGTTAATGTATATATTATTAGTATTGTGTAATAATACTACTATTGTGTAATAATAATGCATGTAAAGGACTAAATTGCTCTGTTTGGAAAATTTGTTTTTTCTCAAATTTTCATTTAACAGTATTTTTTTTTGTCTCATTTTAAAGAATTTTATATTTATTTCAGCATCTGTCAGAAAGCACCGTCAATTTGAGAAAATCACGGAGCATGAAGTAAAAACTGCTATTAAAAAATGGCTAGTATATGCCAAAGACAAGGATGGTGGACGAATGCACCGAAGGACTGTATTACCAAATTTGGAAACGCTGAATCGATTAAAAAATGTTCTTTTAAATAAAGTTTTTTTTAAGTCTCTACTTTTTTGTGGGTTTTATTTGAGCTTTAATCATGTTGAATATTGGTTTGCTCCTGTACAAGAAGAAATAGTTTATATATTTTTACTGAACACATGACTTACAAAATAAACAGTTACAAAGCTTATTTTTTTTTCTTACTTTTAATTGATATGTAAAATTTTAGTTTTTGTGATAGTTTTGAAATCAAATTTAAGTAAGGTAGTAGGATCCTAAACTATTTATTTATAAATGTAAAATGCTTGTAATTAAAAGGCAAAGAAGCTAAGAATTTAACTTAGTTTAGTTTTTGAAATATTTGTAGTTCACATTTAATAATATAACAGCATAAATTAAGGTATGCTTGCATTATCTTTTATAAAAGATAAATCACAGGATTTCTTTTATTCAGAAATTGTTGAAATAATCTTCTGGGACTGTTTAAAATTACCACAGATCCCATTAGAAAGTTGCTATAGATATATTTTTATGTTATACAGATGAATTACAAGATTGTAGTATTTGTACATTTTTGTTTATACATATTGGTTTTAAATTGTATTTTTGTTTGGATATTAGATTATTGCTTTGAAGAGCACTAAGAAATACAATAGAAAGGCTTAAGATGTGCAGACTGCTTTAACCTTTTCACTATTGGAGAGACTATTGTTATCCCAGAATAAGTTTGATACTTGATTATGAGACTGAGATCCATTCAATCTCAATGTCTACTCTATAATGTATGTGCGTGTATATATTATATATATATCATATTTTATCCATAGTATGGTCCTCAGTCCAGTATATTTACCATGGGATAGCAGTAGTCCCACTGGTAGTGAAAAGGTTAATAAAGTTTCTGATGTATCTTTTGTCAAAGTTTTATGAGAGTACTTTGCTGAGTTTTCAAAATTATAACACATGTAACAAGATTAATAAATAACTAAAAGCATTTCAAATTTTCACTAGTTTATTAAAGAATTCCTAAAGTTTGTGCAAGGAAAATAAACTTAATGCAGCAGTATTAAAAGATTTATTACTAGAAATATTTTTTATACTCTTTTAGAGATTTTTATTTTATTTATGCTCATTTAGAATATTGATTTACACTTTTATTGGAGGCAATAGTACAGGGTTTCTACAATGAAGATAAACCTGGTAAAGTTGGGGAATTTCAAAATTACTTTATAATCTGGAATAATCCATCCACAGCTCGGCAAAGAATGCATGTTTGTCTAACAACCTTCCATGAGAAAAATTGGATATCTGAAGCTGTTGCAGAGAAGACAAAGAGTTTATAATTTTGTGAATTTGCAAGTAAAAGAGAGGATTCTTTCTTTGAGTTTTATCCAGTGTTATACTAAGTATGCAATGCTAAGTTATGTTTATTTTTTACTAGTAATATTGTGAAAAGAAATTATTTGGAATTTTTCGATATATACTTCCAAATTAAAAAATATTTAAATTTCGTAAATAGACAATATTGAGATAACTAAATTACGTATAGAAATATTTACTTAAGTATGCAATGGGAATTGTAGGAATTTCGTCAACCTAGGCATAAAGTAAAACAAGGTTACTACACTAAGGAAAAATCTGAAAAACTTAAGGAATTTAAAGTTTTAATAAACTGGGAAAACTCGGGGAATTTCAGAATTGTAACAATGAAACCAGGGAAACAGTTTATAAAAATTGTGAATTCTTCATGTTTATAACTTAAAATTGTTTATAATTTCACACTAAAATGTTTAAGGATTTTAATTTTTATCTTAAAACTAAATATTTTATTTCAAAAATGAATTAATTCAAGGAAATAAAAAGCCATTTTTAAAAAATGAAATATTCTTTTATTTATTTGAAGCCAGTAAACAGAATGCCAGATAAAAAAATAGTTTAAAAGACAGAAAATAATTTAAAAGCGTAAATAATGAATCTTTATCGGACCACCCAATTATTCTATATATCGGTAAATTATTCATATCAGGTTGGCCGCTTACTTTAAATGTCAGAAAAAGATTGGTACTAGGTCGCCCTCTATTTATAAACGTCGGTAAATGTTTGGTACTAGGTCGCCCTCTGATCATAAACATCGGGAAATGATCGGCACTAGGTCGCCCTCTGATCATAAACATCGGGAAATGATCGGTAAAACTGTCTGAAATACGCCGCGGCGATGATCGCCAGGCATTTTGCCGGCGGCCATGCCCAACTACTATCCGATGTCGCCCCAACGTCACGAAATCGAAAGGCGATGTTTGGCCAATGAATGGCCAACGATCTTTTGCTGCTTGGGATATAATTTGCAAGATAGTAATGTGTATATTGAGCAATTTTTTAAAATTTTTTATCTGAAATTTTAATTAACTAAGGATCAAGTAGAATTTCAATGTTTTTATGCTCTACTGTTACGAAAATAATACAGCATTAAAAAAAGTAATATCCTAAAATCTCTTAAAATACTTTTATAATGAAATCAGTTCTTTATCAGTATAATTTTTTTAACAATTTTTAATCAATTAAAAAATATTTTAAACTTTTTTACACCAATGTTTAACATCGCTGAAACGAAATTTGAATCTTTTTTTTCATTGTTTCTGTTTATACATCAATCTGGGTTTATTTCCCATTGTTGAAAATTAAGATGTGGATATTTGACTTATTTTTTTCTATATTGGGTAATTTTGAAATATTAAGTACATTTAATTTTCAAAGCAAGCAATGATAAATAATTTTTAATTTTTTTGTCCACTTTTGTAGACTGCCGTTCTGTTCTATGATAAAATTGATATGTAGATACAGCAAATAAAATTAAAAAGATGCATTGGATAATAAGCGAAAGAAGTAAGGCTTTTAAAACAGCAAGAGTTATATGTCTATCGAAATTTTAAAATACACTGAAGTGACAAAAGTCATGGGATAGCAATATGCAAATATACAGATGGCAGTAGTATCGCAGCGAAAAAGTATAAATGCGTAGTTCGTTTTCCAGAGCTTTCATTTGTGTTCAAGTTATTCATGTGAACAGGTTTTTCGTGATTTATGGCGGCCCGACAAGAATTAACAGACTTTGAACGTGGAATGTTAGGTGGAGCTAGACGCATGGGTCATTCCATTGCGGATATCGTTAGTGAATTCAACATTCCGAGATCCACAGTATCAAGAGTGGGCCGAGAGTATGAAACTTCAAGCATCCCATCCCATCATGGACAGCGTAGTGGGCGACCACCTGCACTTAACGACCGAGACCGCCGACGTCTGAGTAGAATGGTCAATGTTAATAAACACGCAACACTTCGTCAAATAACTGCAGGAATCAATGTGGGACGTACGAGGGACGTGTCCGATAGGACTGTGCGGCGAAATTTGTCTTCCTTGGGCTATGACAACAGAAGACCGACTCGAGTGCCTTTACTGACAGCACGACATCGCCTGCAGCGACTCTCCTGGGCTCGTGAGCATATCGACTGGTCCCTAGACCAGTGGAAAACCGTGGCGTGGTCAGATGAGTCACGATTTCAGTTGTTACGAGCTGATGGTAGAGTTAGAGTGTGGCGCAGACCCCACGAAGCCATGGACCCAAACTGTCAGCAAGGCATTGTTCAAGCTGGTGGTGGCTGCATAATGGTTTGGGCTGTTTTTACATGGCATGGACTCAGTCCTCTGGTGCAACTGAACCGATCATTGACTGGAAATGGTTATGTTCAGCTGCTTGCAGATCACTTGCAGCCATTCATGGACTTCACGTACCCACACAACGATGGGATTTTTATGGATGACAATGCGCCATGTCACCGGGTCAGAACTGTTCGCGATTGGTTTGAAGAACATTCCGGACAATTCCAGCGCATGATCTGGCCACCTAGATCGGCCGATATGTATCCCATCGAGCATTTATGGGACATCATCGAAAGGTCCGTTCGTGCCCAAACTCCTGCACCATCCACACTTTCACAATTATGGACGTCTATACAGACAGCATGGCTCAATATTCCTGCAGAGGACTTTCAACGACTTGTGGACTCCATGACACGTCGAGTTGTTGCACTTCGCCGCGCAAAAGGAGGACCGACACGATATTAACAGTCATCCCATGACTTTTGTCACATCAGTGTATATTTTGTTGCGTAATACATCATGACATTGTTACACAAAATATTTAACTGAAATTTTTAGCAACTAGTAATAACGATAAACAAATGTAACTTGTTTAATATATTTCCTATTAAAATAAACAAATTAAAATAAACATTTAAGGAAAAGTATGTAAAAATTATAAAATTTTCAAGCAAATTAAAAGTATTTTGTTACATACATTTCAGTGTTAACAAATAAAAGAGATTTTCTTAAAAATAAATTTCGAAGCTATCCATTGCTAATTATTTTGGAAGAATACTCGAGAATTACTTTTTTTTAATCGTAAAATCCTTTTTGATTAAAAAAATGAACGATTTTGTACTCTATTTTTACATATTATTCTATTCTATTCATAAAACGATTTTATATTCTATTTTTACAAATAGTTCTATTCTATTCTATTCATTATATTCTATTTTTTAAGTGTAGTTTATTATTCTTCAATAAAACTTATTTAACTCTAAGAACACTGATTCGTCTCAAATCGCTGTATTCGACAGAGACCTGACACGGTTTTTATTGGGTTCATATCGGACCGAAATTTAGGAATAAAAGATTAATTTGTGATCAGTCGCTCGTAAAAGATTTGTGATTTATTTTAAGAATGCCTGATTAGGGATTTGGAAATTTTCTTTACAGATAATCGTAAAATTGGCCAAAACAAATTTTATTTTAATAAAAACTAAAATAAAAGAGAATGTGAATTTATGTTATCTTTCTACGGGATAAAATATTGCTCTTGATTCACCAAATTTAACACACACATACACACACACATAGGGTGCGCCAGAGAAACTTATTTCAAAAAACTTCTGAGCGTTGAGTTGGCTTGTTAGAAGGGTGATAGTGATGCTATTGGAGGGGAAAGTCTCCAAATTTGTTTTTCCCTCTAGTCAGTTGCCATCATGCTCTGGTCTAGAAAACAGCCGGCCTTCACCTTCGAGAACTTCTTTTCTAATTGGTCGCTCACTTGTTGCTATGCAATGGGCCTTCCACGCTCGCTTTGAAATTCCTCCTCACAGACCCATTCCTGGCCGTGATTCGATTTTGTTGTTAATTCATTTCGGAAGTGTCGCTGAATCCAGAAATGGACATCAACGGACCACCAGAACTCCGAGAAATGTCGAAAGAGGGAGGCAATCAGTTTTGCGTTCTCCCCGGCTTTCGGCTAGCAAACACGCAGTTGCTCTACGAATTTCTGACACTACTCTTCGACGAATTCTCCATCAAGACCTTCAGTTTCATTTCTATAAATTGGCTGTTGTGAAAGAATTAACTGAACGCGATTTTGTTGCCCGTCAAAATGCATGTGAAATGCTGCTTGACAACCTGCCTGAAGACGCAATCGTTTTTTTCAGTGACGCGGCTCACTTTGAAATCCCTGGTTTATGTAAATCGACTACGGACAACAAATCACCTCAAGAACAACATTCGCGAAGCCATTCCCAACATACCAATTTGTTTTTATTGACAAATAAAGTAATTTTCTCTGGTGCATACTATATATATATATATATATATATATATATATATTAAACGTTGGAAAGGAACATATATGGCAAATTGAATAAAAATCTGTGAACTGTGAATTAGAAAATCAGAAGAACATTTTAGAATGAAGTTTATATGGATTAAATTATGATGAACATTTGGAAATCAGTTAAGGCTTAAATTAGAATAAGAGATACCATATATATATATATATATATATATATGTTTGTGTGTGTGTGTATGTGTGTGTGTTTAATTCACTGAGCTGAAATTTCTTAGATTAATTTTAAAAATACTCTTTATATAACTATAAGAAAACAACCAGATAACACAAACAGTTAAAACTCAAATATTAGAATGATGTTTGCAAGGAGTGAATTGTAAAAATTTTCATCTTTGCTTGCTTTTGAAGTTAAATGGTATTTATAATTACCCCGGCAGTCAAAAATTTTATTAAATATTCGTTTCATTCTAAAACTTGATCAGTTTGGAAAAATAAGCGAATCATCATCAATGATTTTGTCCTTATCATTAAAAATGGGGAGAAAAAAACCTCATGAGGAAACATAAATAGCAACAATAAAATATATTTGTGAAATACACTTAAAATCCTATTTAAAAATAAATAAATTTATTCAAAGATCTCTCTTCCTTTTAATTAATAGAGCTTTAAAAAGTAAAATTACTATAAGTAGCCCATTTTAACTCTCAAAAGTAATTATAGATATATGTGTATGTGTGTGCTGAATTTAGTAATTCTACTTCAGACAACCTGCCCTTCGAGACTAACACATACAATCACCATTATTATGCGTTAAAAAACATAAATTACGGCATGGCAGAAAGCAATGTTCAATTAGAAGATATCACTAGGAATGTTACAGTTTCAATGGGATTAGAATGCCACTAGTTCTAACTCATTAGGAAAAATCAAATCAAATCAGCAAAAAGCTGTAGGACTTTTAAAATAACACATTTTCAATACCTGTATTTAATATTTTATATACATACATGACTGTAAATACATCGCTTAATGAGTCGTGAGTATTAAATCATTAAATTTAATAGAAATTAAACACAACCAATAATTCTAGTAAACCATCTGGTCTCTTAAAGCAACTAGTATAAGAATATATAAGAGATTTGGAAAATTCAGGACTGAAGTACTAGGATTCGGAAGATATTGAATTAAACAATTATTTTATAATGCATCAGTTTTAGCTTTCTTTTAATGAAGTTTTTGTAGTGTTGTAAAGTTAAAATTTATCGATTAACAGACTAAACGCATGAAATCTTTTTTCATTTTAATTAATAAATGCATTTCTTTACACATAATTTTACTACTAAACAATTGACAACGTATAACATTGAATGGAATGCATAGTAAAGACGAAATATAAAAAAATAACATAATAATAACAATCTTGAGTGATCGAAGTATTAACAAATAATACTATATTATATAACAAATAACAACGACTATTTTATAACTACTATTAAAACTACACAATAAATCTAAAATTTACAAACCAGAATTCATACACTACAAAATATACACAGTTATTAACATTCTTTACAATTTGAGGTATGATTTACTTTGACAAATTCAAAGTATTTGAATTCACTACATACATTTCAGCTATTGAAATAGAAGCCTTCATTAAGCATTATTTATAGTAAAATTTATTATTGTATCCATTCTCCATTACATTCTCCATTATCATTCCTATGTTATTTTCGATATTAGAAGAATAGTTTATTTATGATACCTATAGATTTCACATATTGTCTGTACAATAACTAGTCTTTTCATGGGATTACAAAAGGATTAGATGCAACTAAGGTATTTATAATTGTTTCTGTAACAAATTTTAAATCCTGTATTTTGGTAAAAATAATTCTTAAGACATAGGACATGCTTCCTTAAAAGCCACCAGCTCATACTAAAGTAAGGATGAAAATTGGAAAAAAGCAAATTTTTTAGAACCAACTAAGAAAAATTTACTCCGATATTATATCATTGTCAACTTAAAAAATAGATAAATGTTTATCAACAACATAGCCACCTATGCATAAAGAGAATTTAATTTAAAATTCATTAGAAATTTTTATCATTTAATTTATGTTTGAACGTTTCATTCCTTTAATATAAGTCGTCAAGCTATACCAGCCACTTTCCGTAAACTGCAATGATCAATTTTTAATCTAAAACAATGTCATTTATGGAATAGATCTGATATATTTTGATGGCTATTAATCCCTAAGCCACAAAAGAACAATCCACCTATTTAAAGGGTGTCTCAAAATTAAATCAATATTTGAATTTGGAGATAAATGTTGGCTGCCAAAAAAAAAGGAGTTTGACAACTGATAGTTTAGTTTGTACAAATGGAGCATTACTCGGTAAAACTATGTATTAATTTAACATTTGAGTTAAATAAAAAACATAGTTTTCATTCTTTAAATTGTTATATTTTTGCTGAATCGTGCAGGATTAAGTTATATATGAAACAGCACATACGGCAAAGGGCCTTAACGGTTTTGTTGGCATATTTGGCATATTTTGTTGGAACTTTTTGTCAAAAAATTCAATGACCTCTATTTAGAAATGAAGCTAAAGTTCGTTAATGCAGCGTTGAATTTTCTTCCTTCAATGCAGGCTACCTTATGGACTTGTTGACATTAATCTTTGATTTCAAATAACTTCATAAAAATTTAATGGTTTAAATCACATAGTCTAGGAAGCCAATTCTCAAATTTTCGAATAGTGGTTTCTAGACTTTTATTATTTAAAACACTAGTTCAAAAATGAAAACACGTTCTATCTTATAAAGTTAAATTTTTTCTAACCAAATGGCAAATGGTTTTTTAAACTGTCAAATGCGTTTTTAATAGGGTTGTCAACACTTTATAGCAAGGTGGCGAATTCAAATCTTGCCTTAATTTTGGGATATTTTTTATTTTCAAGAGAAAATTTATCATACATTTTAAAGACGTTCATATTACATTGTTATAGAAGTGTATATGATATTATGGTTTTCTAATTTGTTAAAAGGGCGTATGGAGATGACGAAACTTTGTTAATACGATTAAAGTTTTTTCGAAATTTCTTTTTCATTGACCAATTTTGTCAAAGTTTTCAAAAGTTCATCATCCAGATCCTGCAAGCAGTGTAAATTGCATACGCACTTAGAACAGAATTATTTAAAATATTTGAAGTGTGGCGCTAAATAATAATTAATTTCCACTAAATCCTTGAAATAAGTAATTTAGTCGTAATATTACTTTACTGATATTCGTTTAACATTCAAATCAATCTGCCCATGGTCATTTCTTTTATAAATACTACAGATACTTATGTTTTTAACAAATATCAGCAAACTGTTTTTGTATAGTTGCTTGATTGTCTAGGGTCTGATAGTAAAAATCAATATTTTTGCTAAACTAGGTCTAATAGGGAATAATTTTTAAAAATACTAAAGAATGCTGGATGTGTGTGCACTAAAAGAGCTCTATTTTATAACATGAAATATCACAAACAATAAGGTTCAAAACTGATCAGTGGCGGCTCAGACGTGACAATTTCCTCATTTTCGATATGAATTCCATTCTTATCATACTTATTAAAGGAAACTTCATGGACAGGCAGATGCCTTCAAAATCATCACAGCTGAAATCTTTTATCAGAACACCTCCGTAACCGTTCTCGGCTATCCACTTGATCTTCCTCACTACCATGAGAGGAGGGTCATATGCAGCCCACTGGTCATCGGAATAAGCATAGAAACCTACGGCTTTGTCTTCTCCTTCTGTCCAATTTACAGCATTCAAATATTGGCATATCTAAAAGAGCCAATTCAACTAATGAGTCAAGCTGAAATAAAATTTTATCTTAAGAATCTATGAAAAGATTACAAGTCTTATAACCAAATGCAGAAAAGCGACTTGGATAGGATATGATCCTTTAACAATGGTTCATTAGCCAAATGGTAGTATTTAAAAACTTTATATGTTCTGAAATGAAATTCTACAACTTTATTTTTCATAAAATTTTTCATTTTAATTAAAAATAAAATTGTAGATGGTAGAAAAGTTTTGTTCCTTATAATAATCTATAAAAAAGAATCTTTTATGATAAAAATAGTTTAGAGTTTAATTTTTCTCACATTAACTGATTTGTTAAGTGACAGTTTTAAATGTCGTTATAATTAACTGTTATGTTAAAGATACTTCAAATTTTGCACACTAATGTCCAAATACAAAAAAAAAATGACAATAATTTTTTTTACATTATAAAATTTTCACTAATAAAAAGCATGAACATAATTTTAAACCTAACAACACTCGATAAATCAGCTATTAATACATAAATTCCTTTACTTTGTGTGCATTTTGGTTAATGTGCTAAAAACTAGACATTTTTAATTTAATTTAATAATTTAAACACCAAATAATTATCTAGGAAAAAAAAGTACTTATAGAATATAAATTTTTAAATATTTTCTAAACCATAGATGAGTATCATTAATTTACAAGAACAATCGGTTCTAGGAATATGAAGATTGTTGTAAATATTTGAAGAATGTTTTGTAAATATTTATACACATATAGAATCTATTTTTAGTTTATTGAAACAATTGAATTTCAAGATTTATATTATGTAATTTCATTTATGTAGTGCAGTCCATTCATTTATATTGAGCAATTCTATTTTTTACGTTACGCCAAAGAACTTATGTTTTCAAATATGAAGGAACGCTTCAGTCTGGAAAACCAAAAATAAATAAATGCTAACTTCCAGGGCAGTTTTTAGGAAAATTTTAATGTACTATTTTTCAAATTTTAGTTCATATTTAAGTATTAAAAAATATTACAAAACATTACAACGGGTTCGCTATCAAATCCGTTATTAGATGGCGCCACTAGTATGGAATCACAATCTAATTAAATGAATGGATTAATGGATAGCTAAAATCTAAAAATTTGAAGCAGTATATTGCCCTGATTAAGTGTGCTTAAAACCTTGGAATGCTAACCTATCAATAAGTGAATAAAAAACCTATTGCAAAATTCCAACTTTACAAATATATACAAATGAAAGAGTGTAATAAAGTGAAAGGACAGTAATTACAAACGATTATTACAAATGTACATAAATATTAATAACGCAGGTAAGAGAAAAAGCAGTTCAAAGGGAATTAGGATAAGTATTTATTCTACTTTCTGATCATTCACTCTCTTTTTCCCCTCCATTTCTCTTATACTTATATTTGCTTTTTACTATCTCATATATGAAGTTTAGAAAGATGAAACATTATAAATCGTCAAAAAATTGGATTTAAAGGTTTTGGCAATTTTTTTCAATTTTGCTACCTGTTTGAGTACTAACCTGATGTTTGCGATCTTCAGAAATTTTTTCACATACAGCAATTTTTCTTCCATACACATAAATATTGTAAAAGTTGAACGATATCCACGAACGATACGCACGCACAGATATTTATTTTCAGATTCCAACACATCATAGCCACGTAGTTCAAAAAATAAATGCATAAATACACCTCCCCCTCATTTTTTTTTTTACCAATTGAAACTAAAACTTTATAGAGCTCTGCAAATTAGTATGTAATTATATTATTATTGTGTTTATGTGCATATAAAAGAACCGACTGACAAACGATCATCCTTTGATTGATTTTTTTCACAATTTAATAAAAATCTATACTTCAGCTGTTAATTCTGCTGACAAATTATATAAATCATTGTATTTTTGGGCTATTGCTTTTACATGCGTACGGGAGTACTGATAGACAGATAGATTTGATTCAAAATTTGATGTGGAAAAGCATCACAAATGCGGAATCTCTGTCAAATTTAATCAATTTCGTTTTTCAAATTTCAGAGATATTGTGTTCACCTATACCAGAGAGCCAACCTGTGAGAGAATCTCATTCAAAATTTTATAGATATCTGAGAATTCAGTGCAATGATCACATATTAAATTTTATCTTTCTAGTTCAACGTGTTTTAAATTGTTATGCTTATAGACATAATTCAAAAATTGGTTCTGTTTCCGTCTCTGAAAAGTTTGAAAAAAAAAAGATTACATTTGATTCTGAATGAATTTTTCGAAGCGTACAATAATTTTTCTTTGTATACGAGGAAGCAAAAACACATTCTCTCTATTCGTCTCTTTGTCTATCTGTGAACAAGATTACTGTAAAACTCTTTGAGCTACATTAGTGAAAATCGGTATTGGAGTTTTGGATAATAAATTCAGTATATTAATTGGATTTAATTTCTTTTATGTATTTTTCACAAATCAACGTACAATTCGCCTAGACTCGGTACTTATCTTTCTTCGATTACAAACTAAAAGATGCAATAAAGAGTATGAAGAATTGTAAATTTGCATTTTGGACAAAATCTATCAAGGGATTGGACATTGGACAAAATCTATCAGTCAAACTCTTCTTGCGTATATAAATATACTAAATTAGAATCGGAATAAATTAAAATTCTAAATTTAAGTATAAATTAGGAAAATTTGTAAAATTATATCCAAATTTGGACTATATCTGACGTATGGTAAACTATTAATTTGTGCATAAATTAACACGATAGCTGAAAAGTGTAATAATTTGATAAATGAAATTTATCAAATTACTATTTTATTAACACCAAATTGTAGATTTTTTTAGAAACTTGAATCTAGCGGGTCATGGAAATAGATCCAAAGTGCATACATCACCACTATTATACTAATTTTAATAAAAGGCAATTTACCCTAAAGACATGGAGCCGGAGTGGCCCTGGTGATAATATCTCAGTTTGTGAACCATAGGGTTTCATATTCGAGACCCGATTCCGCCTAAGAACCGTCGTGTAAGGGGGAGGGGAGCAGTTGAACGCTAAATCCGTCAGGACTAAACCTCCGCCCGCTGGTATGGCGTGATGTAGAGAAACAGGTGCAAGTTCAGATGTCGTCCTCGTAAGCTGTCTGTGGTTCAAAATAGCCCTAGGCCCCTCATCTATTTTCAGACGAAATAGACGTGGCTCGTCCCTAAATAGTCCTAATGTTACTTTAAATTGTTGCGTTTTTATATATAACTAAACTAACCTTACACTTATACAATAAAGTCAAAAAAGCATTCTAATAATGCTAAAAGAATAACAAAATAAGTAGTTTATCTCTGAGTATCGCATAATAAGGCAATATGAGAATAATTTTGTATATAAAAAATAACAGATTTAAAGGAAAATTAATTCAAAATCTCATAAATATAACAAATTTAGAATTGAGATCATATGTATTAAATTTCATCCGTATTGTTCGAAACGTTTTTTAAGTTATCATCTTCACAGCTAGTAGGTATAGTTTAACTGTGTTTCTCTCACTCAGGACATTTCGAAATATTTAGATTCGTCACAATCTCGAATTCGTCTTACAATATTTTCCCTTTCTGCATTTCGTATATTAGAAAATGAAAAGTTTGAAAAATTTGGTGAATAAGAAAGAAATGAAGAATACTCAATCATAACTTTTTTGCATTTAACTAAAAGGAATACGTACCTCTCTGTAACAAAGGGAGCCCCCATTATTGCTTAAAGCTCCCGGCGCTCCTGGACCCCTGGCTGGAGCACCAAGATCGTGATTGGCCGGATCAACCAGAGTGAAAGTCTTAGCATAAGTTGCTATTCCCAAATTAAGTTGCATCTTTGAGAATCCATTATTTGCCCAGATTTCCATTGCCGATTTCTAGAAACATTAATTAGAATTGTGAAAAATGAAAAGTAAAAAATATTGAGCTTTGAAAATTATCTCATTGAAAATATTTGTTTTTCATTGCTCATCAGAGAATTATCATGAAATCTACGGTTCATGTTTATATCGCAAATGTAGAACTAATATATAAAGGCGTATATGCTACTGTTCGTATAAAATAGTCATGTGGAAAGAACTAAAAATTAATAAAATTGGAAGTCACAGTAAGCTCTAGAGTATATGGCTTAATGTGGCAGAAGTACAGGCCGAATAATAGAAAAGCAGGAAAAGCTCTATGAGCTCATTTCCTTGCCCACTAATAACAAAAGACAAAATTTTTATACAAAAACTCACTGTTATAATACATAGTTTTTGACTTCTTACTAAGTACTAAGCTCTCCATTTATCTCAAGCCACGTAGAATGTGAATACGGCCGTAATCCGGTGGATTATAAAAGCAGTTGCCGGTAACACGTCGAGTTGAATTAGAAGAATCTGTTCTGGTCTTTTATATACCATGCTGCACATTTCTTGAATTTATGCGAGTAAAAGTAAGTTAAAGGATATAAATTGTTCACATTTTAACACAAATTCTGTAATGTCGAGTTTAAATGCAGAAGACATAAATAGAATGTTAAATCACTGGCTTAATCCTTTAAAAAACTTAATTTTTCCACAAATAAATGGTGGCGGAAATATGAAAAGGTAACCCTAAGCTAAGAATCAAAACGTACAGCTTTTAGTTTTTGAAAAATTCCTTAATACATGACTGCTTCAGCAACACCTTGTCTCCCTCATTTTATTACTGTAAAAGAAAACTACACCGGATAGTACGGAAGGTGGGTAATCGTGAACCGAATACTCTCAAGTATTCTGTTCACGACCATCCAGCTTCGAAGTTTAAAAGTTGACGTGGTAAGTTTCATTGATTAAATTTTATCTTAAAAGAATACCAATTTTAGGAGTAAACAACTTGGAAGATTCTTAGTGTAAATAATAAATCTTTCTTTGATTTAATATTAGATGTAATAATACATGTAGATTTCTGTACTTCTTCTTCAAGTTCAATAATTACAAAATTCAGACACATTCTAGCAAATGATTTGCAAAGAGCAAAATGCAACATGTATCCAAAGGAAAATTTAACCTTAAGAAAATAAATACATTTTTAAAAAATGTCTTTGTTCCGTTTGTTTGTTTTTTTATTTACGAAAATATTTTTGGTTCCGTTCATATTTTGCAGCGTATATTGACATCCATACTTCTTTAAGTGTAATGATTATTTCATATTCTTTAATATTTAATCAAATATTCAGTCTAATATTTCAATATATTGCCTCATAAAGGAAGGCGACAGTGAGCTCAGTGGTCGAATGGTCAAAACAAACGATCAAAACCCAGAGTTTGCAAAGTCAATGCTCGTCATGACTGTTATATTCATAGTTTGGACTTTTTAATTTGTTTCCTTATGATCTCTATCATTCTAGACCTTTCTTTGTTATGTAAATTAATTGTTTCTCGAGTATTCTATTCGTGTATAAAAGCTGGTACCCACTAGACGTGGACAGCTTTTCAACCTTGTAAAGTTGCAAGTCGCTACTTTCCTTCAATAAGCTTGTTTGTTAGTTTAAAGCTTACGGTGTGTTCATTTAAATCTTCGTGACAATATTAGCAATGGCCAACAAGAAAAAAAAATGTTTCAATTCTATTTACAACAAAATTAAAAATAAGCCAAGCATCTCCAATTTATCAGAATCGAAAAAGTATCGATTGTATTGAAGTTGTCGGTATATTTAAAAAAATAGTATAAAGCAGGTGCGATAAAATATGCAATATAAAACTTCAGGAATTTATTGAGTGAAGTAAAATTTTAATTATCAGGTTTAAGCATATGATGTGACGAATAAGATACTAAAATTCGAAAGTGCTAAAATTTGAGAGTTAAATTTAAAGCAAATAGTAAAAAGGAGTTGCAACAATTTTAAATAACGGCATTTAAAGTTAAATTATTGTATTTGTATATTAAAAAGTACTAAAAGATAAAAACATATCTGAAAATGAAAAAAATAACAGTAATAATTTCAATATTGGCACAAGCACGCAAGTTAAAGAAGTAATTGAAAAGTAAAATAGGTTTAGAACTCTAAAGTAAATAAAAGCATTGTTATAAAGTATGTCTAAATTAATTTTGAAAAATTGCTTAAAATCAGAGAAAGAAATTTATGCCATTGAATAGATAGAAATGATATTCGTGTTTCTGAAAAACTAATTTTTTAAATTTTAAGAGGGCGTAATAATAATTTTTGTACCACGATATTTCGAAATTATGGCAAGAAACATGAAATCATTCTACCCTATTTCAAGTCTCTTGAAAGTCGCACAGCAGTTCTTTAGTAATACATTTAATCTTTTTAGGTGGTAAGAAAATCTACAAATATTTGTTCTATTCTGTTAAGATGTGTGATATTGTTTTAAAGTTCAGACAAAAAAAGTCACCTGGAATTTAATTTTACATATATAGATCAAATATGTCAATTATTTCACATTCTATCTTACGACTTCTATTAATTTCCAAGATTGCGGTGACCTGGTAGTAAGTCTCGATTATGGAATCAGAGGATTTCAATTTTGTGATTCGTCATGTAAGCAGATCTAGTGTACGTTTAATCCATCAAGGCCAAACGTCTTCTCGGGGTTTCGATTTCTGGTGTCTTTATCGTTATCTAACCCCAATTCACAATTATGAAATCTGTCCCAAAGTAGCTCTAATGTTGCTTTAAAAACATAACGTTAATATAACTAATTCTTTTAATTTCTTTTACTATATCAGGAAAGTATTTCTATAATAACTGCAAGCACATGATACTGTAAAGAATTAATGATTGCAATAAGAAGAAAGAGAGTCTTTACCATACCGAATTTAGAGAGGGATCTGCATCTCCAGCTTTCTTGTCAAACTGCGTATGATGGCCTGTCTTCTTCTCCCATGGGCCGTGCATATCATATGTCATCACGTTGACGTAATGAACTGCTCTAAAGAAAGTTACCACAAGCATAAATCAATGAATAGCAATGATTTAGTTTAGATTTGACATACATTCAGCATTATATGGGAGCAAAGAAAGCTATCATAAGCCTCAATCAAAGAACAATAAAGATTTAGTTTAGGTTTGTCATATATTTGCTTTCCTTTAATTGCAGAGAAAATTATCCCAGGCATCAGTTAATTAACAATAATGATTTAGTTTAGGTTTGTCATGCATGTGCTTTAATTTGGTAACAAAAGGCGTTATCACAAGCCTCAATGAACAATAACGATTCATTATAATTTACTCAACAATGGGGGGGGATGTCTAACAATCGCGTTCTTCACAGCTTTGTTAGACTAGAATGTGTCATAATTGTGCCGACATATTTTACCTTCTTTAGATAATAAATGTTGAGAAAAGAAAGGTAAAATCAGATGCTTGTAATCACATAGGAGGATAAGATAATAAATACTGCTATTTATAAGGATTGGAAATCCTATCTTTTTATGCTTAAATAAGCTTGTTCCAATCGAATTGAGAGTTCCTTGCAAGCATAATTTTAATAACACCTTTTTGTTTATTAGGAATGGCGATTAAAAATTTGAACATTGAGATGTTTTTGGCTCTAAGTTTTAGGTATAACCAAAAGAAAAATTTATTTGCTTTTTTTTACTCAAAGACTATTAACCTTTCGGCAAAGCATTAAATGGGGAACCCTATAATCTTTTTTATCTGATTTCAAGCATCAAATATGCCTATCATTTTTTTCCGTTATTATTTTGAATGTTTCTGATATTTATATACTTGTAAATATCTCAAGTGACAAACAGCTACTAATTCCTTAATATTTCTACCGAACATAATTATATTTATATATTAAAATGGAAACCTCCATAATATTAGTTAATTAAGTCATACCAAACGTTCCAGCTACTTTTCCCACATAACTATCTGCAAACGTTTAATCTTGCTATATGAACGCCTTAAAAGCATTTATGATATGTGAACTGTAAATATTATGTTTTAAGTAGTATCTATCATTATTATTTCATGGATATAACTCTTTTGCACTGTATAACTCATGATCCAACGCTCTAAGCACATTATGTGGTCAATTATTATCTCTACAAGTATGAAAAATAGTTTGTGTATGCATACGCTGGTGTGCTACAGGCCAAGCCGTTAGAAGCAGAGCTACTATATTTGTTACAGGAATATCTTACAGAAATGAAATGTGCATTGTAATCCATTTTTAAAATTTTTTAATCAACTGCAATTAAGTGAAATTCTAAAATTACCAAATATAAAATTCCAAAATATCATAGCACAAAAATAATTCTTAAGTCATCATGAAATTCAAAAACATTATTTTTTCAATCATACCAATTAAAATGCAGTGTCTTTTTTTGTCAAATTTTAATCTAAAAAATATTTTAAGTAAATGTTTCAATAATGCATTTTACTATTGAAATAAATCTCAAATCATTTTCGTTCTTGCTACAAATATTTTTTCTTGCAATTTTCTTCTATTGTTGATGATTAATGTATGATTATTTTATTTATTGTTCATCATTGAACAAGTTTCTGTTTAATGCACGTTTTTGACACTAACATCAAAATGTCAATTAGATATAGAAGAAGTACACACTTAGCGACGGCTGGGCCATCGTATCCAGCCTCAATCTCTCTCTTGATGGCAGTGACGCTGATAGATAAAATTTTATTTTCAGCATCTAAGGCTTTTCGCAACTCCTGAAATAAATTAAAAATACACATAAGAATTCCTGCCATGGTTTCAATTTTAAAATACTAAAATGTGCTTATTTTCTAAATTTATTCCGAATTTTGGAACACACAAAATAATTTCCTTAATCTGTAGGATTGGATGAGAAAATTTCTATGCTTATTTATTTCTTTATTAAAGTATGTGTCCTCTTTAATCTCTTGGTTTAGAAGCTCATTTCAGTTTGGTAGATGCATTGAGATTTATGCTTGCCATTCGGCAGTTTTATCTCTATTTTTCTCTCATCCTTTTGAAAAATGCAGTGTTTTGAAGAATCTTGACCAATAACGTACAAAGAAGGACAATACATCGAATTTAAACTAAAAATGACAAACAGGAAAGAGATGGCTTGGAATCTAAAAAAATGCAAAACGTGCCAATACAAGAATACTAAGAGCAAAACTTGACCAAAGTAGTTAATGATCAGAAAGTTGTTGAAGAAATTTGCTTCGAGGAAAACAAATAACATTTGTTTTCCTTGTTTCATCTTCCATTAAATCAAAGAACCAAGAGAAAAAAGAATATGATCAAATGCCCATTAGTTTTCAGAATTGATCATGAAAATTAAGATATTTTTTACAAGGAAATAGAATATGTTCTATTTCAATTTAATAACAAACAGGGCTATCTGGTGAACTGGTCAGACCAAATCTATATAGCTTTTCATGAGATGGAAAGGTTCCAGTGCGAAAACGTGTGAGTAAGACATTCATCTTTCGATTGGGATGATATCGACGACATTAAGGTTTGATGCTTTCCAATTGAGAGAAAGATTTACTATAGTTATTTTTTTTCCATTCCTTAAATTCAATTCTCAAAAAGTCATTTTCAATGTGCCGAAAGATATCTTATAAAGGTATCCCTGTCATAGCTTCAGAAGTTTGCGCTTATCCGCTAGTTCGTTTTCTAAGATACCAGCATGACGAGGGGTCATAATTCAGTAGTTAATTTCTGAACAATATGAGAGAAACATACTTCGAGTTATAGCAATGCTTTTAATAGCAAAAATAATAAGAATTTATATTGATTCAGTCAAAAATCACCTGCTGAATAAAGTTAAAAAACATAACTTTTTATACATTGCTCGGATATTTTTAGTCATGTTTGATAAAATATTCTCAGTACAACATTTTAATTAAAAACAATTTACGTAATTATAAAAACATTGTTTTAAGTCAGTCAATGGTTGTCTAAGATAAACGATTTTGAATTAATTGGTATACCATTCTGTGAGTCATAAATAAAAATGCTTAAAATAGTGACATTTAAAGTTGCATAACTTGATAAATTTTAGGTTGTATAAGCATGAAACTTTTTATCAAATCTGATTAATATAATCAGGAAAAGTATAAGAATTCAGATATCACAATTTGTTTCTGCAATATATTTACAGATTAATTGTAATAATACAAACAAAATATTTTTTTACATCATATAGAGCATTATTCTGTTTTCTATTTTAATATCTATCTATTAATTAAAGATTGGTTACTTAGATGCGACTAAAGGATTCACGCTGTATATTTTACAATAAGAATAATTAATGAAATTCTACCCATTTGAATTAATATTTTTGAAAACTGCCATTGGCTACAATTTGCTTCCTTATAAAAAAGACTTCATCTGAATTATGAGCATTAATCTGAATTTTTTTTTAATATCATGTCATTTTCAGGGCTTACATAAGTTTTAACAAAACTAAATGATAATTTTTTTCTTCTAACTTTCTTCCTCATCAATAAAATGAATTATACTGAGGAATTTAAAATTGCTCCTTGCATATTAAAATATGTTATAAATCCATTTTTTTAGTTTTTTTTAAATAAATAATTCATTTGTGCACAAATATTTAGATATTTAGCATCAATAAAATTAAAGTTTTTATTTCAAGACGAAGCTTTCTTGGGTATTTTTTCTTAATAGATTTTAAAAATTATTGCAATGATAATGCAAAAGACCTCAAATACAAAAAAAGTAGTATTCTTACATGATTTACCTAAGCAAAATTCCTGTATTTGTTAATATAAAATATATTAATTGTTACAGCCAAAAAACTTAATTCAAATGGTACATTTGGGCTATATGAAGTAATATCTGTCTACGTATGTCTGTGTATTTTACATAATCCCTAATACAATAAAATACACTTATAAAGTTACTGATGATATCAAAAACATAGTTAAACTGATACATCCCTCCCAAAAATATAGACAGATCTATAATGGCATCCCAAGTTAAAATACTTTTCATGTATTTTTTTAGAAATAATCCAGAAATATTTTTAATTGACTTATTCGTTTTTATTGCAAAAAATCTTAATATCCTAACAAAAATCTTAAATTTTAAAAATAAATAAAAGCTGTGTAAAATTTAAAATAAAATCGTCTGTTTTTAGAAATTGATAAAAAATCATAAAAAAATAAATAGGATAATAAAATTGATTTCATTATAAAGTTAATACTTTGAATTTTAAGATGTTAAAAAAAAGAATTTTTATGCAGAGATTTTTTCCGAAGATACGGTGGAGAAACGTAATACCTTTGGCTTCTTGATTTATACAATTTATACGCCTTTCGAGTGGCATGAGGATTTTTTTTTAAATCCATTAATTTTTCTAGTTGTTACTGAGCAAGTATACCAAATTTCGTTTAATTAACGAATGGTAGCGGCAAGAAATAATATATATATATAAGCAGTTAAAAAACTAATGGAAACTAAAATATATAAATATAGAAGTGCACGTGTGCATTTAGCATAGATTACTTATCATAAGAACAAATATGCATTAAAATAGGGCGAAATTCTATTAATTTATCCCCGTTTTATAATGATTAGTCAAAAGCGAAAAAAAAGTAAAATACGGAAAAATTTGATTCTACACTTTGAAAGCATGTGAAAAAACTTCTAATTTATAAGTTTTTTTTAAAAAAAGAATGCGAATCATGTTCATTTGATTGAAAATGAAAATTCAAAACATTTCTCAAAAATGAGGATTATTATAATTTTTTAAAGATCAAGCCATCCTTTAAAATAATTTGAAAATACGTTACTAGCATATTCTAATTGGTTGCATAATTTCCTTAAATTAATTATTTACTAAAATAGCACAACTCACCTGAAGAAATGCCGTAAAATTATCTTTATCAGCTGGACGGACGCCCAGTTCTCCTTGCCAACAATTTGGATACTCCCAAGCAACATCCAAGCCATCGAAATCGTGCATCCTTAAGAAATAAACGGCTTCTGTGATGAAATGTTTAACCAATGCAGGAGACGCGACCAATTCAGAGTACTTTTTAGTGCTGTCTCTCCAACCTCCCAAAGACAGCATCACTTTTAAAGATGGATTTATCTTCTTCAAGCCCACTGTGTCCTGTCTCAAAAATCAAAACAGAATGATGGAAGTTAATACAAGTTTACCATTTCTTATTTAAATTCCACAAAAATATAAACATGTTGAGCAGAAGAGTGATATACATTGAATACAGAAACACTCTACAACCAAGATGGACATAGACGTTTTCTGTTTTAAACATAAAGATATTAGTGTAATGCATCCATGAATACAAAGCTAATTCTATATAATAAAATCAGAAAACTGTTTGAATTGAAAGTATTTTTCATAGAGCAAGTCAGAATCATTCGCATTTTCTGTAGATTTTCATACAGAAAGAAGAATTATTCTAAAATACTTTGCTTCAGCTGCCGATCTGCTTCTTTCGTGACTTTTTATACAGTAATCAAAATCATAGCCTCTCACAATTTTTGTATTAATGTGAGAAGATCGGAAGTATCTTTTTTCCCGGAATAGCTTCAATAATACATTGTTGTTTTTATTAAATAATTAAATTCGAAATAATGCTTCAATCTTTATTTTTTTTTAAACAAATACTTTTGCTTTTACAAATCAGCTTATTTGAAGTTTAATTTTTTGTTTAAAAATAATAATTTGATATAAAATTATCTTTATATATTTTATTTAATTAATAATATTTTAATAAATTTAATAACATTTCAAAAAATATTCATTTGATATAATAAAAATTTCATAGTAATGTAATTTAACTTTTACTATACTGGGATTTCTTTTATGAAAATAAAACTACTTTTAGAGGAAGCATTTTACGCCATATAATTAATTCAATGTTACGCTGATACTAAATTGCCAAAGCATTATATTAACTAGATAATTAAAAATATTTTTGTTTAGAAAATATAAAGACGTGTTAAATATATTGTGAAAATTGGAAACAGCTTTTAAAATTCTACGAAATAGGCAAGATACAACTGCTTATTTATATATTATTCTGAGCATGGTCATTTTTAACAAGAGTGGATCTTGCAAATTTTCACAAATCTCTATTATTTAAAACATACTGATAAAGTTACTAGATATATTTTTAATTTTGTTGTATCGTCAAACGTGTTGCATTTCCATTAAAAATATTACAAAGACACTAAATTTCTTTAACGTAACTTGACTTTCTGTACTTCTCGATGGTATGCTAATGATAAAAACATTTCAGATTATTAACGGCAAGTATCAATTATCGGTATAAGCTTATTTCTGTTTTCGATATGATAATGCCAGAATAATTGTAAAACATTCTGGGGCATTCAAAATTTAACTTGAAAACGGCAAATGAATTAAATATCAAGGACACTAGTCAAAACACACACTCATATAAAACCGGAAACTTTTTTTTGGTAGATAGTCCATGACGATGCGGATGTGATAAGCTAAAACGAAAAGGAGAATTTATTATTAGTATATTTGGTTATACATTTGCACATTTCGTTCTCACGTTTGATTTCCTTTAATTTACTTCCAATCACATCTGCGGCTTATGCATAAACGAAAATTTTACCTCTGAAGAACCCGAAATTTTATGAACAGTGTGTTCAGAACTTTGGAATGTGCAACCTCAATATATCATTGTTTTCATGAACTGTTAATTGTTCTTCAAGTTCATTCATATATTTGGTGCTGAAACTTCATATCATTAGTTCTGAAAACCAACTAGAATACTGGTGAACCTTGGCCTTGTAGTTATGCATCTGCTCTCAATGAAGATGGCAGTTTGTAAATGGTACTTTTTAACTAACACCGAAGGAGCCAAATCTCGCCAAACGTAGCACCAAAACAAAATTGGCATTGAAATCCCATGAGTACAGCTCTAAATTACAAGAAAAAAAACGAACATCTGTTAACATCGTTTATAATAAAAGATCTCAAAATGATTCATGTTAAAAATGAAAAAAGCCAAATTTATCGCCAATGAATAATTAAACCTTCGCTATTAATTGGTATAGGAGCAAGCTGGATATTAACAATGGTCATAACTATATAAAGTGCGAATATATGCATTAATACAATCTAGTTAATGCATATAACAAAGGAATAAAAGATAAAAAATACTACATTTTTCATTTTCTTGTAGTTTTTTCCGATTTTTTTCCTACTATTTTCTTCCTAGGATTTTAAATGACTTTTTCCGTGATTTAGAATCTTTATGGCACTTATTTTTTTAAATTCTTTTTTACTTCATCTTAGTATAGTACTCTTGATACGGATATTCTAATACTAATAACCATCTATTATTATTATAATAGTATAGATTTATTTTGTTGTTACAAATACTTAAAAACATGCTAAATAAATAATTTTTGGCGAAAAGAACACATTTGAATTTGAATAAAACCATTTTCAAATAATCTAAACCGACGCAAAAAAAAAGTACAGGAGCAAAAAACATAAACAAATATTAAAGCGAATCATAACTGTTACACAATTTTAGATCGTCCTTGTTGCTAACGGTTAGTAACACAATAAAATCCTTTTGTGTTCCAATAAACTTCTTCCATAATAAAATGACCTTCCAGACAAAATATATTGTCCAGATTTGCATTTGCCTGAATAAGAACTACGGAAAATAAGAAAAAGATTCCGACAGTAGACTGGGTTTGTTTCAAACAAGATCTCGTAAACAAATTCTAAACAGTTTCGGTCTAGAGTTTATCTGTCTGCATTCAGCTCTTGTTTTTTTGTTCGAAATTCTTTGAAATGCCGCAGCGATATAAAAGATAAAACACGTGAAAACATTGTAACACGTGAGAAGGTACACATCAGTAATATTTAAGTCTTTTAAATCACTTATTTTCTATTTATGGTAGCGAAAATGTTTTTCTTCAGAAATAAATAAGACAATACAATGTGAAATAGAAAGCAATTACCATAAAAAATGGCAAAGCGATTCAGTCAAATATATTGAATATCTGTATAAAAAGCATTTCTCTCTTTTTTGTGTGTACATGATCCCTGAATGCACGTGCTTAAACGTATGAAACAACATATTGCCAACTGTTTTATTTTGCACTATTCACAAATATACAATGGAATATTAATAATTTATTGTCTACATAATTTTAAAACGGTTTAAATTTAATTTAACTTTGCTAACATAATTTTTTCAAATATAAATTCATTTATACAATTTTTCAGAGTAAGGTAATTTTAAAATATATATATTAGTGCAAATTTATCATATTTGCAAATGTGTAAATTTTCTGTAAAAAAGTGTGTTTTATTGATTTGTTTATTTATTCATTAACATTGACAATTAGGAAATTTTAAGCGACTTATATATTGAATAAATAATTTACATAGATTTAACTTCGCAAATTTAAATTATATGTACAAAGATACTGTAAACAAATCGAATTCCAGTTACGCGCGCTATATAACAATCAAAATATGAGAAAAAAATTATTGAGAACCTCTTAAGATTGTTTAGATTCTGGGTAATTACCTTCTTTGCATTCTTAATAACCTGGTCTTAGCATTCTAGAAAGTAAAAATTTAATATTTGTCAAGTAGCATGTAAATTTTGTAGTGGCCGTTTGGCGAATATTATAACTGTTGACGCCCATTTCACGAACTTCGCAATGAGACAGCCCTATAATCTTAAATCTAAACAAAGATCAAGATTAATAGAGAATTAAATGAAAACAATGCAATACTTCAAGAGAGCATTCTAAGTAAATAACATTAATTACGACAAATATCAACGATTATTGAATAACGCACTAATTAAACATGAATAAGCATTTATCCTTTTGAAAATAAAGGAATTTTTTAAAACTGTCGCCAGTTAACCAAAAAAAAGCTCCAACATTCATTGAAGTACTTCTCGAATCAAGCAAATATTGAAAACAACTTACATCGTAAAAGTTCTGGTCGATGTCTATGTCCGGTTCACTCGGCACCATTTCATAAGTCTTCGGATCAAGCTTTGCAAATTCGTAGTTGATATGAGTGCACAGATGCGCATCGAGGTCTTTCGGTTCTAAACCAGATTTGTAGTAGTTAGCATTGTTGTACAAACAGACAATCCTTCTGCCCATCAGAGGGTCATCTTTTGAGTAAGTTTCGAACGGAGTTTTTCTTGGATTAAAACTCGTATGAGAGGCGTATCTTGATCCTGCAGGGGTGTCGGAAGTAGCGTAAGGGTAACCGTAACTTGAACCATAATAACTGGAGTGTCCTGAACCTGAGGCTGCATATGATTGCGCTGAGAGATATGGAAAGAAAGATTACATTTCACGTTGATACATTCATACGTTGATACATTCATACGTTGATACATTCACGTTGATACATACAAAGAAGTACCAGAACACTATTGACGGTATTTTAAAGCATAAAATCAAGCAAAATATGTTATTTTATTTAGAAATCATCATCTATCAGAGGACAGGGAGTCTTACACATGTTTTTAAACTTAATTATAAAAAAGAGAGTTTTAAAAGTATTGTTTTGGTACATTCATATCAGAAAACATCTTAAGAAATACTTATTTATTTTATTTTTATTTTTAAGTGTTTCATCAGCTAAAATTTTTATTTATTTATTTATTTATTACAAATGACCAGAAGATTGGCCACGATCTCTTGCTTTCAAATATTTCTGAAATTTACTGTTTAACAGCACAAGTCAAATTGAGTAGCATCAAAAATTTGACATTGCGTGCACAGAAGAGATAAAGGAGAGACACAAAGCATAATCAAACATAAGTCTACGGGCAAACAATTCTTTTGGCAATTTTGGTTTATACTTTGATTATACTTCAGTTAAAATGAAAAAAAAATTTGGCCATTTTAAAAATCCTTATTATTGTCCCAAATATCGGCATTTTGAATTCAATTAGTGGTGTATAGATTTGTAAAATATATTATACAAAGCTGTGCAACGATTCTAAATACCTTTATTCTGTTCAAAAAATTTTCTTATTTAAATGTAAGAAAGTAGAAAAAAATTTCCCAATACCTTTTGATAACAAAAAAAATTAAAACTAAATGTGTTTTTTTTTTTTTCTACATAAGCACGTGTGGAAAAAAGTTTGAAAATAAGCATATAAATAAATAGACACAAAAAGATTAAAATCTTTGTTGGAAATAAGAAAAAAGAGCCTTAGCTTTTTCAAAACTCCAAATTAGAAAGAAAAAAACTGAGATTGAAGAAATTTTTTTTTGAAGTTTCTATTTAAGAATATATTTCCCTTGTGTTTATTAATAAAACAAATATAAATTATTTTTAAAATATTAAAAATACAGTTTTTTCTAGAAAATATTTTTAATTTTTTAAATAAGTGAATAAAGAAAGTGATCAAGTTTTAGGTACTTCAAATACATGAGAGTGAAATTGCATTAACTACCATCATTGATTATTTTTTTATCATCTTCAAATTTCTTAATAGCAAGTAATATAATTTAAAATGGCGCTCCTAGTTTTAACTTTTATTTTTAATTCAATTTTAGTTAATATGACATAAAAGGTAGGATTAGACTTCTTTTTTTTGAACAACCTGAAATCACACATAATTGTGATTAATTTAACTTTCACATTTCAAAAAAGTATTTCTATAGCTGTACTTTAAGATAATTTAAAATGTATAATTTTTTTCAAGTTTCTCTGAAAGAATTTCATTATTAGGTAATCCAAATGCTTTACCGCATCTGAACTCAGCAATTCAAAGATGGTTTTATTGTAATTATAATTACAATGATACTTTTAGCTTATCTTGATGTAAGATGTATAACAAGATGCTCAGCATCCCTATCCAAATAAAAAAAATTATGATGTGAAAATAATCCCTTCGTGAATTAAACCAAGTTATTTTTTATGTGATAAACAGTAAGATAAAAGATAATTATTTTTATTTTTCATTCAATAATATTTTAATATAGAAATTGGAAATTCTGTATCAATTTGATGATAATATGGTAACCCAAATTATATCTATGATTTGATCTTTCATTATTTCTTTCTATGAAATAAAAGTTTGTATTTTTTTCCCTAAAAATGGATCAAGTATTCTAAATAAGTCAAACAACATTAAAAATATTAAGATCAATCAGAATGATATTTTAATGTGGCGTATAAATGACATACTTTTGTTTTGAAAATGTCTGTCTACATTGATCAATGAAAAGAAGATAATTTTACAGCTAATTTTCCAGTTAAAATTACCACCCCAGAAAATAGAATCAGTTTTTGAAGTGAAATATATATTTAACAGAACTTTCATTAGAATGAATGGCAAATTGAAAAACATATTAATTTAAAATATATATTTCATTTGTGGATAAGGCGGTTTATAATTTTTTATATGTCCAATACTTGATATATCCATCGATTTATTGTCATATTTTCTCGATTAAAGCTTTTATTTATTATTTTTATGATAATATTTGAGTACACATTTATTACTAAATTTTAAAGACAAATTTTATTTATTTAAAATTTTTTATTTATTTTACAAATTTTATTTATTTAAATAAATTTTATTTATTTAAACAAATATTATTTTTTTATTTCCTTAATCAAGGAAGTCATTAAAGTCATATCAAGCATAAGCGGTTCCTATTTTGCCCTTTATGATTTCAATAACAATTAATTCATTTCGAATGACGAGTAAATATAATATGCTTGCAGAATTAACTGTCTACATATGTCTTATTTCGTTTTTATTTTATGGAAGAACTATTTTTAAAAAATACTTTTTATAGTTATTTTTATGATTATTTACAAATTTTTTATTCTAATAATTAAAAAGCAATAATAATAAAAGTGTGTCTGAAATGTGTTCATGTGTATGTGGAGGCATATGCTTTCACCAATCATGATCTCCAAATGATATCCATGCACTAAGAAACTCCTTCTCTCTCTTTTCGCTCCCTCTGAAATTTTTAAAAATTAAGCCACATTATGATCCATTCACCAACTTTTTCACTAGCAACTTTGAAAAACTATTTAATAAACATTTTAAACAATAAAAGTAATTTTTCCAGCTAAGTGAGTTTATATATTATAGACCTTTAATTTAGAAAATATTTACAAACATCAAATGTTCAAAGTAATTCGAGGTAACATTACCATTTGTTTCAACAAACAAATGGTAACATTTATGTAATATTGGAATAATATTTATGTAAATATTGTCAAATGGTAACACAATATTTCAGCAAACTCAATTAAAACACCAAATGTAGAACATAATACTTAACAGAAAAATAAATCAAAGCAACATTTAAATAGTGTTTCGCCCAATTACTTCTTTTTCTCTCATAAATTTTTGAAATTTTTTACAGCAAAAATCAAGACTGAGATTAATATTTGAAAGAAGGTAGTAGATTACTAAAGAACGATTCTACATCATAAAATTTCATTTTTGATTTGTGACTGAAGAAATCTGCGTGATAATTACTGATTTTTAATACATATGAATTTGCGTTTTGATTTTGATACTTTATCTTATTATTATTTCTAATAGACATTCCAGATAACATATCTGGCGGTGTTTTTTTTTTTTCTTTTTCAACAGTTGGCATGATTTTGACGTAAAGAAACAAGGATTTATTTTTAGACGTAATCACATTTTATTAAATTATAAAACATGTGGTCAATGATGACGTCATATATTTGTTTGTTTCGCCACCTATTGAATTTCTACAAATTTGAATTACAATTATATAATTCATTGATAATGCTATTCAGCACAAATTTCACTAAAAATGCATCTTAGCCGTAAAAAATTTTAAAAAAGAAAACCAGATTATTTACTTATACATCAGATAGAACAAAACAACTTAGGAATAAAATGTATATCCAATCTTAAATTAAAATTTAAAATTAAAAAATAATAAAAATTAAAATTAAAAAAAACTTGTATGAGGCAGTATATTTATAAATAGCAAGAATGAGCAGATAATGAATTACCCTAACATATTTATTAAAAAAAAATAAATGTGTTAATATTTTCGTCATACCATTTCAAAAGCGATTTTATGTAAATTCATTAAAAAGGTGGAAGTGTATAAAATTGCATTTAATTAAACTTAGGAACAAAATCTGGTTTCTGTGCAAAAAAATTCAACAACAATGTAATTCGAAAAAATAATCTTATACGATCTCTTTATTACTTGTTTATTATTATTTTAGGTAATTTTTAATAAAATGTAAAATATCGTTTGCTTTAAATTATTTTTTTTAAAACTATTTGCTCTTTTGATAAATTATAGTCTGATATAAAGTGTAACCCATTGCAGAATAGTATCTGTAGAATATGCATTTAGTGTAAACAGCAGACTAGTTTTTCATTCTTTTAAATATATTTATTCCTATATTTTAAATAAAAAATGCTGTTTTTACCACATAGTTAGTAGCTCTAAAAGAATAATAACGATTGAATAAAAAGAAATATGCATAAATTTGCTATAAACAAAGAAAAGAATTAGAAATAGCGTCTAAGAAAGAAGCCAATTTTTCTGCATAATTCTAAGGTAAGATTTTTAATTTAAAAAAATGAATATAAACTCAAAAGCATTTTTTAATGTTGATAAACCTTTAAGTTTCAATCGTAAACAATACCATATCATTGTGGTTTTAATCGAACGTAATAATATATAATGATTTTAGATAAGTGAGCGAACTTAAAGATCGATGCAGTATCATACAAGAATTTATTTTTCGGAAAAAAAGTATCAAAATTATATAAATTATGCATATATTTAGGAATTACATAGCCTTTATAAAGAAAATTAAAATAAAATAACTATGGTTGTTTTTCCATAACAAATACTCAAGGCATAAATATTTCTTATGCCATATGGATTTGATTGAATCTTTTTGCCACTATTACATCCAATCGAAAAATGAATTTTTAAGATAAAAGAATAATTCTAAATATTAAAAGTGTGTAAGATGCTAAATGCTTACAAGCAGCTGGATATGGCCGTCGCTTTCTCGGAATTTTAACAATTCATTCAAACAAAAATTATCTCTCAAATAATTCAGTGAGAGATCATTTTTGTTTGATTAAATTCTTATGACAATATGACAAATATCTAGTTACGATTTGTTTAGTTTTCTTGAAATGTGATTATATGCTTTATTTTAAAATTAAAATTATTAAAAAAAACACTGAAGCTGTTAGTGCTTTGATTTTGTCTCATGAAATTATTTGCATAATTATCTACAATGTGTTATTATAAATTTATCTCGAAATTTTCATAGTAATATTTTTAAATATTATATGCTAATGGTTGGTATATAGTACAAATACATAATAATGGAGAATGGTTTCAATAATACGAGAGGTGTTCAAATGAAAAGGTACAAAACGTTGTAACAAGTTAAACGTTAACTTATTTGTCTATGGAAGAACGCAGCGAGACATCTGGGGACGCGATTGGACTTTTTGGCGTATATCGGAGCATGCGTGGGCACTAGTTTGCGCAGAAGTGAACAGAGGCTCTTAAAAAGAGCATCGTCCATTTGTGATACTTTTTGAATTCCTTGAGCACAGAAGAACTATTAACTCCAATGTATACTGTCAGACACTCCTAAGTTTATTCGGTTCATTAACAACTAAAGACCATGGCTACTCAGGGACGGTGTAGATCTGCTTCATGATAACGAGCATCCATACATATCCAGGGTGACATACGCGAAACTGGCAAAATTCAAGTGGGAGCAACTCGACCACCCACCCTACAGCCCAGACATGTTGCCGTGTGGTTTTCATGAGTTTGGGCCTCTGAAAAAACATCTGAAAGGGAAGTCCTTCAACTCGGACGATGAACTCAAGGACACTGAAAAGGATTGGGTCTCGTCATGACCACAGGAATTCTGGGAACAAGGAATCTTTCGGCTCGTTAATCAGTGGGATGATTTTGCTCAGGCTTATGGTGTGTACTTTGAATAAAGTCTTTTATATCCACAGTGTTGTTTTGTATCTTTTCATTTGAACATGTCTTGTACTTTAAAAATATTATATGATGACTGTTATAAGATTTCAAGGCTCAGTTTGGTATAGAAGTAATTAAAATAAAATATAACCTTTCAAATTTCAAACCTGCAGGTCAAAAACAAAATCTGTGGAACTTTTATTATTTAAAAATATTTTAATTCCAAATGTATGTTTTTTTCATCCTTACTCATTTGTTTAAATAAATTGCTATTATTATTTATATTAAATATAATAATATAAAGTGTTCCATGCATTTTATGGATTTATTTTATGTCCACAGATAATTTTCAAATCCTCAAAATAATTTCAGCCTTAAAAAACAATTTAAAAAAATTTGAAAATGAAAAGTTTAAGAATTTTTTCGAGATCTATTAAGCGATTGATATAATAAATAGACTAATTTATGATTCTAAAAGCCATTAAAGATATTAGAATATTTTGTTGTAAGTTTCTAAAGAGACTTTAAACATAGACTTTATACTTGTTGGCAGAACTATCTAATATCAAAACAAGTCGGTTGTTCGTATTAGGAAATTAGTGTTAGAACTAGTAGTTTTTTATGTACATGGAAATAACTTTATTTAATATTGTTAAAACCCCTGCAGTTAGTGGGAGTGACATTGACAATAAATATTCAAAACACAATATTTCAGTCTAACTTAAAAGATAACTCCAATCTAAAAAGAATTCGACTGATATAAGTAATGTGTGCAAGTGGGTTATGGATAATGCTATTTACTTATTTACATTTTGTACAATTAATATTTTTGTTTTAGTTTTTTTTTATTCTTGCTTTATTTATTTTTGTGTTGTATGTATTTTTTCTAGTTTTTTCCGAATCGGGATTTTTGTGTCAGAAGAGTTAATTGTTTAAATGATTATCAAGCCCCTCATACGAAAAATCGTAAGTTTGAATCCATGCATTTTAGAGTGAATCGTATTTTCATTAGTTTTTTTTGTTTTAATTATTATTTTATACACCCCGATTTTCATGCCTTTTACTATTAGAATAAGCTGAACGATACGCTAAAAAATAAAGTTAGTTCGTTAATATAAAAATATTTTGTAGAACGGCGAAAATGTATATTTAGCACTTTTAGTTTAGATGAAGTGCATCGTACATTGCATTACGTTGTGGTAATTCATAAACATTCTCATCTTATTTCTAAAAGTAACTATTTTCTATTCAATCTGTTTTAGACCCCATTCTAACTTCTGAATTGCACTAGCTTCAATTCTTCTACTTTGTGTTTAGATGTAGGGAAATCAAAATTTTGCCTTACAATTTTATAGTACTTACATGAACATGGATGCTAGAAGAGATGCCTTCTGATGACTGTCCAAAGTAATAAGATAATGTTTAAATAGGTCTAAAGGAAATTCAAAATAAAGCATGTTTATAATCATATTATGATTAATGTATCTAGAATTTCATGTGTCATGACTAAGAAAACAGGCCCTAGGAATTTTGTAGCCACTGTGCTACCGGAATTTCCAATAACCTTTAGCTTGAGTGTAGCAGGGTAAATTATCTTCAAGGATGACTCTTTGATAAAAACAGCTCTCATTTGTATTTCACTTAGAGGAGATCTCGAAATATTCCTGCAGCCAACCTGATTGTAACAATAATTCATTGACAAAACATATCCGCCAATTACATTTAAAAGAATCCTGGTTCAAATCCCAAACGTGAAACGGAATGTAATTTTCTTCCTCCACTTCTCAACCATGTCCTCCGTCACAGGTAGACAAATGGAATGTTGATTAAATGAAAATTAAATGTTACAAAACTGAATGGAACAAAGAGCCTAAAAAAATGTGTACTTAGCTGCAAATATTCTTGTGGCTAGCCACTGTTTTCTATTACTTTTGTTTTTGATTTGTATAGTAAACATCTGAAAAGCTCCACCAAGTAGTCACCCAGCCGGTCATTTTCAGCTTCACCATGTGATTATTCCTCTCTCCACCTGTTCTTGAATACATGACCCGAAGGATTTATTACTTAGCATACGGTCATCAATTCAGATTTTACTACATAATTTTACGACTCTCATAATCTGTGTCAATATGAATGGATAAAAATCTGTCGTGATTTGCCAACAGATTTATTTTGCTGATGTCAGTGCTTACAATTTAACGTCCTTAAACAGAGGATACACCCATTTATCTCTCTGCAAATATACAACGCAAAACGTCAGGATCACCTAAATTGGGTTGCAAGCGCACGGAAGAAAATTGTTTCAAGCGTAGAATCTATAGGTGAAGTTTATCCGTTTATTTGCTTATTTATTTATTTGCTCACATGGGAATGCATGTAAATATTTCAGTGGTCTGGAATATGAAGAAATTATTAGTACAATCATTATTATTCAATAAATGGATATTAACGATTTTTATTAGTGATGTGTCAAAGGTTTTGAGATAACGCAGCTTGGAAAAAAAATTTTACCTTCAGACAAAGTATCAAGTTGACACAAACTTATTCAATCTCTTAAAAGTTACATAAAATGATGCTTTACTGAATTTATATCTACCTATCATAAAGAAAGATTTTTTATTTATTTATTTAATCATCTCGCATCTGTTGCTTACCGATGGATTCTAAAACCCTCCGTGATTCTGCGCAATCATTAGAATGGGTTTTATTTGTCAAAATAAAGGTAAGGAGAAATATGAATGGAGGGAATGTTTACATTTAACAATAAAGTAAACTCGGATTATCACAGACTAAATTTAAATAAAATAATAAATTCAGAAATGGCACTACACTCACATACAAGTCAAAAAACGTTTTGAAGGAAAGTATGAAATAAGGCGACAGAAGAATGCTGAGGAATTCCGGAAACGCTCTCATCCTTTTAGTGAAAGCATTATTGTTTGTTTTTGGAGCTCTTATAAATGCATTTACAAAATAATATCTGGCAAAGCAATTTTCTTTGTTCATATTCACATTTTTTGGAATATATTGCGAAGTTACGAAGCATTTTTTCGGCTCTACTTAGAAGACAAATTCAGACTAAACTTGACATTTTGCAGGGAATTCTTTTATTCTTCGGTAAATAGAATTCACTGATGTGAAAGAAGAATGAATGCGTAAGTGTGAATTAAGGGAAATTCACAGTTTCCCCTTCAAGCCAAAAATTCGTGATAAAGGTCAAAATAAGTTTGATTTATTCCATAAGCATTTTGATGTGGATTTACAGAATGAATGTAAATGCAAAAGGTAAAAGTTCACACGGATTTTTCTTCATGAATTAGATATGGTTTTCTTTAAAACTGAGCATGCAGAAGCATTCGTACGAGAATGAGAGTTGTCCCCAAATTAATATAAGATTTGAATTTATTACCATTCATGTAATAAAGTGTTGGAAACCCAATTAAAATCATTTGACAGCTGATAGCTTAGGATTCGCAAAATTTGAGCTCTACATGATAGAACAATGTATTTTTCTTGCTGGATAATATTTCAAAGACAGCGAAAGTATGGCGGCCATAGTTCAAAAATTTGAGAACCATCACCTTATATCGTAAGAATTCACGCCATTGGATTTATTTTTATGGAATTATTTTGTGTCAAAGTTCCACGACAAAATGCCCACAATCATGTGGGATTGAAGAAGGAAATTCAAAGCTACATCAACGAAATTCAGCCATATTTATGCAAAATGGTCTTGGCGAATTTGGTCAAAGAATGCTTGTACGTCTGCAAAACCTTGGAGGCCATTTACCCTATGTGTTATTCCATACATAATCCTATACTGTACACTTTAGAATTCAATAAAAAAGAAAAAATCTAAAGGGGGGGAAAAAACCTGTTTTTTTTTTAATTTAATTCCAATCTTGTGTAAACACTTTTTCTGTCGTTTTAACGCTTCATTTTTACTAACCCTAATCTATCATCTGTCGACTGGGTTCTTTTAATAGGTTTGCCAACACTTTACTGTACTCATGGTGGGAAATCTAAATCTTGCGTTAATTTTGTGACACCCATTACTTAGAAACATTAGCTATTGTTGTTGTTTCTTATCCCGCTTTAATTGAGCACTTATTGAAACCAAGTTCAAGAGATCGAATGGTATCATAAGATTGTAACATGATTCCTGCTCATTCAACAGCAGTCTTATAGAGGCGCCAATACATTCAATGATATGAGGGAGAGAAGCGTCGGCCTACCATTAACAAGGCGTAAACTGTCCTACCGTCACGAGAAAAACCCTAGTAATCCTAAAAGTAAGGGTAAATCGGCTTGGAAAAGAAATATTCTTTTACATTTAGGGCTTGAAAAATAGGGTTGTATTTCATTTGGCGCCAAAAGAACAGGCAAGGAACCAGATATCTGCATTATCTCAAGCGAAATGAATTTCTCACCTAATGAAGAGTATTTAGAAATGAAATGCGGTGGTCTGTTTAAATGCCTACTTCCCACCTTACTAAAACTCGTCTACTTTTGGCAACCATGTTCAGAGTTTTTCTCGTGACGGTAGGTCAGTTCATCTTTTGGCCTTTGAGGAAGAGAAAACCTTTTAATTTATATAATGAATAATTAATTTGGATTATTCCAAGTATTTATTAAAACATTAAGCCCTAACATCTGAAAACATTGCACAATAATTCAACTGAAAATGAAGGCATTGCAATAATAATTATTGAAAATGTTTTTACTCAAATTTGATTAATATTTCATTGAATAGTATAATTCGTTTGTCGTACCTTTCAAAGTCTAAAAAAATTCCTTTGGTAATTATTTCATAATACGAATGGTTGATGTAACCGTTTTCAAACCTTTTTATATAATTGATATTAAATAATAATGTTAAATATAAAATTTTGTAATGGATTGAGCTGAGATTTATTTCATTCTTGAAATTCTATTCAACTTACAAACGAAACCCATATAAATATTAATATCTGACGAAGAAAGGATAAAGTATAGCTGTATAGTTCTGGAGAAAAGTGAACAATTGCCTAGAAGCTGAAAGGAAATATGAGAGATCTACATTTAGTTCTACACCATGAAAAAAAACACACCTGAAGTGATAAGATTGGTTTTCAAAGTCAGAAATTATGAGACGAATTAAAACTATGAACTATGACCTTAGAATCATGTCTCAAATGCTATTTACCGTCGCTAAACCATAAAGACAGCTGGAGGAAAAAATATTAAACGTGCCACAGATTTCATTTTTTTCGTTATGCCTCTGGATATTAATGCAATATAATACGTAGTGTAAATAATATTCGGAATTGTATTAATTTTGTACAAATTATAATTAATAATTTTGTACATTTGAATTTAATTCATTGTAATTTATTTTCAAGTAGTTTATAGATATGTCCGTAGAATATCATTTCTGCAACTCGTTTCTGCGTTCTTTTGGACCAAAAAGAAAGGTGTTGCGTATTTAAATTTCAGTATTTGTCGAATAGGGCTCTGAATAGGATTTTGAATAGGATTCCTTTAACATAAAAAAATTATTTTGTCATGTTGATTTCCATTTAAGAAATTTTAACATTTATTATGTACTAGCTGGTACCCGGCGCGTTGCTTCCGCAGAAAAATTAATTTTGGAAATAACGTTTGGAATTTGAAAAGTTATCTTGTTTAATTGGAAATGATGGAGAGAATATTTATTTTCGCATCGAAAATGTATATATTCAGTGAAATCGAGTGTTATATAAAGGAGAAGCTTAAATATTATTAATTCTAATTTTTTTAACTTTATTTTTCAAGACTGTAGGATTGGGAATATTTTTTTCTGTTTTTTTTTATCATTAACAGAAACAAATAAGTGCAAGTAATAAGTATTCAAAGTTTCATCACAATCGGCTGTGTGATACGGCATCATATAAGAGACACACAGACAAACATTCATTTTTAATTATATAGATTTTCCAGTTCATCTAACAAATTTGTAAAGAAAACTTATTATATACTTAACTTATTATAAACTTATTATATATATATATATATATATATATATATATATATATATATATATATATATATATATAAAGCCCCCCCACACACACTTTAGGCTTCTTTCCAACCAGAAACTTTTAGCATTAATTTTTTTCCTCGGATGACATTTTCCAATGTGAATGACTTCATTTTTTTTCATGGTAAAAGAGCATGAAAACAATAGTGGTGATGTATTTCAGTTCAGAAAAGTTCACTACATCTCAGATGAGAGGTATTTATTGAACCATTCAGAACTAAAAAAAACTCTAAACGCTTAAGAAAAAAATTCATTCATCCCTACATAACACTTAATTCATATGAACATCATGTAACGATTTTCTTGCTCTTGTGAACAAAATATTGAAATTATGAGACTCAATGAGGAATTTAAAATCTAGATTTTGAGGAATATTAACGTTTTAAACACCGTTGACTCCCAAAAAAAAAACAACCCAATGGTGTCCGTTTTACTCATTCGTATAAGAACGTGGTAATATAAAAATGCAACCAACAGTATGATTTGAATTTGATATCGGCTTTTTGCACCAATTGTAGATTTTCATAAAAGGCAAGACTAAATCAATTATAACAAATAATTTTAAAACAGTGTTCCCCAATAGGTAAATAAGCCATATTTATGCAAATTTTTTATCATACAATTTTTCATTCAAATTTATTTCTATAAATTATTTTGCATACTGCATTTTTTTGTTTTTTCGTGTCACTTATTGTAGAGAAAATATAATTATTTGAGTGCAAGTTGATCGATTTGAATTATGACATTCATTTTTAATCATAATGGAAAGTAATTAAGAACATTTTTGTAAAAATTAAAGAAGCATTAACGAACAGAGTTCATTTCCTAATTTTAAAATGGTTTAAAAATCTTCTCGAATAATTGTTCCACTTTTATAGTTAGAATGCACAAAGTTTTGTTTCAAGAAATTAAAATCGATACACAGACAACGTAAGGATTACTTTTCACACATTATTTAGCAGATTTTTACTGACACCAAACGATTATGTATTCTTGAATAAAACAAAGGAAAGGTTATTCTTAAATTATACTCCATAGTTGAGACTTCCTACAAACAAAGTAAATAAAAGTCGGAAAGGAAAATTTCTGATTTTTTAAAAACATCTTTATATTATCCCTTTTTTAGGCTCAGTATTAACTCAAGAACAGTTAAATCCTGAATTTTTTCTTATTTTAATGTAAATTATTGTTAATGGAATACAAGAAACGGCTAAGAATTCTTTAATAACATTTTTTCGTAGCAAACTGGCTTTTTTCTTCAATTTAATCGATTAAAAATTCTAAGAATAAGAAGTAATTCGTTTTAGAGTTAATCAATCGGGATCATTTGGACGCAATTCTATTCAGAGAAAAATATTTTATCCCTCACAATTCCAGCAAAATATGAATAATTAATGTTAAATTGCAATGATATTTGAAAATTCTGTATTGATGGGCCTAATATCTATGATTTGATTTGTACCTTAATTATTTTAGTGAAAAAAGGCCTGTTCTCAACAAATTATTCCTAACATTTTAAGTTCCAAGAACGTTGTTCTAACTTCCCGCAACACTAAACTTTATACCAGAGCAAATATCAGGATTTTCATATACCAGTCAAATGATACTAAAAATAGCATATGAACGGTAAAAGACAAGAAAAAATTATTACCCTTAAATTATTCTACCATTAAGTACGTTATTTGAACTTATCGGTATGATTTTGAAAAAGAAATAAAAAAAAGACGTAAAAGTAAAAAAAGTAAAGTAAGTAAATAAAAAAAAGGACGCAAAAGAGTTCTCTTTAATCACTTGTTAAATTCGTATTACATCTGGATGAGCAAGTAAAGTGCCAAATATATTGTTTACGGTTCATTATCAATGGCAAATTTTAAATACCTTCAAATAGTTTCAATAAAGTTTAGATACCTTCTAAGGTAACAGTAAACTTGTTGCTCAGTTAATTCAAAGCCTAACAAATATTTTAAAATTTGTTGTTCCTGATAAATGTATGAAGAACATTTAAAAATATTCAAACTTAATTTTTAAAATAGCACCATTAGTAATAATAATAACAATAATAAATTTGAAAGGGCGCGGGAATTTATACGCCTAGTTTAAAAACGCCGGATAAAATTTGGATACAATATTAATCATATTAAATATCTTAAATAATTATTTAGAAGAAATAAAATAATAACAACCGGCGACTAAGGCCTTTCTAAAATTTTCTCGCATAATCTATAATAAAGGCGTTATTTGCCTCTTTATAAGATTATGGAATTTCCATAAGGAAAAGAGGACTTCGAGCTTCAAGGAAAAATATTATATAAATGGCTTGAGTTTTTTTTTTTTTTCGAGTTTAATATGTGAGAGATCGCATACCTAAATACATTTACTAATGTAACGTTCATTAAAAATATGCTAATAATTATTCGAAATACTAACACATAGGTTTATAATTTTTTTGCTAATTTATGTTATTCTTTTTTAATTGATAGCGTATATTTAAGTCTTAAGAAATTCTCAAACAATATACAAATGCAGAATCGGTTTGTTTTTTTACAATTAAATTATTTCGAAATTTCTATCTGTTATAATGCTAGAAATTAAAGTATTAATACTTTTAACAATTTCCTTATCTTTAATTTGTTTAAGAATAGTTCAAATTTCAGACAAGAATTAGCATTATTCTGTAATATATCTTAGAATGAAGATTAAATTAAGTTTTTAAATATAAAATATAAAGAAAAGTAGAATAATTTCAAATTTTTGTTTCAAAATTTAAGATTGATTACTTTCATATAAGTTTTGAGTTCGGTAATAATTATTGATTCAAAATTTTAACTACATTTTAATCTATACTAATACTAAAAGATGAGCATTTGAGTGTATGTGTGTTGATGCTCTATTAGCTAGACCACATGATCTGAAGCTACCAAATTTAGCGCATTTATAACTTAAAGGGTAAAATAATACACTTTGGAGTAATTGTCTAAGATTTTCAATTAAGTAAAAATTAAGCTCCATTTTAGTGATTTTCTGAAATAAAAACCGAAAGTTTTATTGAATGAAAATAAATCGATGTACCATTTAAAATTTTAAAAATTGCATATTTAATCATATCAATTTTATAATCATACAAATTTTTACTGATTTTTGGTAGTTTTTTCAAGAATTATTTTTGCTTGATTTCCTACAATAGATTACAATGTTGTCCTAAAATTCAGATCGTTTTTCAATGTATTATCAAATATTTTATCGCGCAATTTCTTCCTTGTTGAAATTTTAAGGAAAAAAAAGATTTTGTGTTGCTTACGAGACGTACCAAAAATTAAATGCATGATGTCTTAAAATTTAAAAGACAGAAAAACCGTTCATTTACATTTTTAATATGTTATTCTATCATGGGGTTAATCTCCATTAGAAAGGCTTATTTATACGATGAGAAGAGCATATGTTAGACAATTAAAATAACACTACTATAATGTTTGACAATTTGCTGAAATTATGAACAATGAATTATGTCTAAATGAAGCTAAATGTAATCAATAATTCAGGAAAACCATCTGGTCTCCAAAGACTATTCCTCCCTCATAGATAGAAAAAGAATTTAATGATATCACATGACCTTACATCAACGGAAACAACATATAGAACCAGAAATTTTGAAAAAATAACCATACTTTAAAGCCTTTACACTTTAAACTGGCATATAATACATTTTGTGCAATAATTAATTGCTGGATGATTATTCTCCATTGAAAGGGCCCATTCATTCAATGAACAGAGCATATGAGAGTAGTTAAAATTAACTTTTTTATTAGACGACAATTTCAGAAAATCATAAATATGAAATTATACTCAACGATTTAGCTTCATTAAAATTTAACAAAAAACTCGGAACAACCAACTGGTCGTTATGGTCGACTTGATTTCCTTTATGGTTGGAAATAACATTACATAATTAACATTCAATAACATTACATGAATTTACTCTAAGAAGAACGTTTTAAAAATAAATAAAATTAAATGATGAATTTTACATTATTTAAACCAATTTTTTCAAAATATAAGTGCTACACTTTAAGCTGGCATATAAAATACTATTTTGCAAACATTATTTCAGAAATTGCAAGACGGAAGTAATATTAAAATCGAGCAAAAGTATGGCATAAATTTTAATTGTCTAACAAAATATTTTAAGAAATAATTAATTAAAAATAATAAATGGCAGGAATATCACAGTTACATAGAAATGGGCCCCAGAATGACATGTGCAAATTCCATGTCGTAAATATTTAATAACATAAAAATATTTTGTTGTGGAAATCTCTAAGACATTAATCATTTAAAAAAAGTATTTAATATTTTTGCAAACAAGTTTAGAAATAATTATTTATCGGCCAATCAGCTGGTAGCCAAAGGCAGCTAATCTATACTTATAATAAAGCTCAATGTGTGTGTGTGTGTGTGTTGGCGCTCTGCAGGCCAGACCGTTGGACCTACAGATACCAAATTTGGTAAATGTATACCTTGGAGGTCCGGAATGTGCACCTCGGAGCCCTTTTTCCGAATTTTTAATTAGAATTTGAATTAATTAAAATTTAAGCGAAATTTCGACGTTTTTCCGCTATAACTTCCGAAAATATGATCGCGCAAACATGATTTTTATATCAATTTAAAGATAAAAAAATAAGTTTTCTAATGGTATCAGTGTTTGAATTCGTAACGTAAGCTTCTATTTTTAACGAATTTTTAAAGAAATATTTTAACCATGTTTTTTTAGCACGTGACTGGATAAAATAAAATAAAACAATGCTGGAAGTTCAAATAAAAAAACAACTATCATCGCAAATCAAGTCTAAAGAAATGCAACTTTTAGCACGTGACTGGATAAAATAAAAGAAACATAAAATGTGATATTTTCTAAAAAAATAAATGCAAAGCAAAGGTTTCTTTAATCGTTTGCAATATCTAAATCATTTATTCCATAAATCATCTTTATTTACAGTAAACCTGATTGAATTTAGACAGGATATGCATTGAAATCCCGACTTAAGGGCAGATTTATGTAATCGTTTGCAATATCTGGATCATTAATTTAATACTTTTTTTCCCTTTCTCGCTTTCTTTAAAAAAACATTTAATATTTTGGCAACATCATCGAATTTTTTTAAATATTTTGAAAGCATAACCGATGGTTAAAAATGACTGATTTATAAAATTAAAGAATATTATTAGGAAAAGGTTTACTTTTAGAACTTTCCGTCCATCATCTTAAAGAAAATATTAATTTCAGGTCAATCAATGCCCGGAATTACTTCAAGGCTAATGAATATGTGATTTAATTGAAAATTTTAGAACGCTTTACACATGGCGAACCAGCTGGTCGCCAAGGGCGGCTAGTGGTAAATAAACTTCAGAGATTCTAAGCATGATGTTATGAATATCACCTTACCTTTAATTGTAACAAACTGTAGAATAGCAAATATCAATACGTTCATCAGTGAACTGTCAAATTCCATTATGGGGAAATGTAGTCCTCAATTTTGCAGTTGTCAAATAGATATATTCATCTGAGTGGTGAGCTGGCACACAAAACCCTGCTGCGATTCACGAAAGTAGTGTAAATGAGTGAATGGCGTCAAAACTTAAATGGAAAAGGGCTTAAGGCTGAAATTTTGACGTCACGCATGCGAACAGGTGAATGCATTGAATCTGATTTCGAATAACAAGGCATAAAAGAGTATTTATGCGCGTAAGCATTACCATACACTCGGTTCCCATGAAATAAAAGAAGATGACAGTTTCATTTGAAGTCATAAAGTTGATTCCCTCGTAATACAAGATAAATATAACAAACTTGTTATAAAAAAATTAAGGCAATTTCAGGTGACGCAATCATTCTTTGTTTTCTTTGATTCTCTAGTTTCATTGCAAAGCGGACATGTAAATTTATTTTGGGTCTTTTCTTCAGAGGTTATTCCGAATCATTAACAACAATTCATAGTATTGTTTCAAGAAAACTTTGAACGAAAAAAAAAAGCGTCTTAATGCTTGACTAAAATATGCTGAAAAAATGTAATGATACTTATGTTCTCATGTTATGTTGTTATGTTCTCATTTTAAATGGATTGAAAATAGTTTCGCTTTTCTTTCATTATAGAATTAAAGAATAGGAGGTTTTGAAAAGATATTTGAATCGGAAAGAAGACTGCAAATTTCTGCTTTTTATGGGGTTCTATAAATATGCATCTAAACATTGAGTGTAAAAGCAATGCAATACCAACCTCGTTTCCGAAATTTAAAATAATGAATGCTTTTGAGTAAATTTAATCTACAATAATAATGCTATATGTATATACAAGATAACTGCCTGAACTTAAAATCAATTCGTGAGAATTTTGATTTAGCAGTGCTTTTTGTTTTCACTGATTCAATCGGATTTCAAACAAGGCTTTACAGATTTTACATAAATTAATCTTACTAATAAGGATTAAAAGGATTAATTCCTCTAAATACTGATATTATTTTCATTGTTTAAATCCAAGTCGAATAAAATAATAACACATATCGGAAGTTTTGATTAATATTACAAAATATATCGTCCAAACAACACTTTGAAGTTATAAAAGTGCTGGAGGAAGGAACCTTACGTAAAACGTTTCATATTCAAACAAGATACAAGATACTTTAACATCGATTCTCTTACAAGATAAGGCGAATTTTGTATACATTTACATAGGAAATGGAATCGAAAATGCACTTTGAATCTCTTTCTCTACAATTTTTTAATTTCTACATACCTATAATTTTGATATTGAAATGACGAACCAAATTTCCTTTATTTAGCTTGTCATATTTTTGAATTCTCTCTCTCTTTTTTAAGCAAACTGACAAGTACAAAGGAAATCTTGATTTCGTCAAAAAGTAAAGCTAAGCAGGAAAAAAAAGTGTAAGGGCAACGTTGTAAAATATATGCATATAACTTGTTGCGGTTTGAGTTATCGCGTTTACGTGCGCACAAATATGGAAATAGAATAATAGCAAACCCTTTTAGGAATTCAGTTCATTATTTGATACATATCAACAGTTCTAGAAATAAAACTATATGCAAAATTTTATTTATCAACTAATTAATTTAATTTTTGATTTTCGCACATGCAAATATATTAAATCAAATTTGTGAATGATCTATTTTCCGAAAGTTCACAAAAATTTAATGGAAAATAATTTTTGTTTGAAGACCTCACTGTAATTTTATCTGCTTAGTTTACGTCGATTATTAATTATTGGGTTCAAAGACATATTAACAGAAACATGTTATTGGAATGTCAGTTTTTTAGAGTTATTATGATTATTCAAATCTAAAAACGTTGTATTAAATAGCCATTTAAAATTTGTTAAATATTTTTTGCACAAATTAATAAAACACTTATGCAAACTTCTTCAGAAAAATATCTTTTACTTCAAATTCTGAGAGATATTAACTCATATTATTTTAGAAGCCTGTTCCATATCCTATGCATTTCTATGATTTTCTATATCTTTATATATAAATTACATCCCAGAAAAAGAACAGTAGTATTTAAAAATGGACGAACTCGGAGCTTTTTGCCACTACTTGATTCTGAAATAAAGTCTTAATTGTAAATACAAAAATATCCTGGGGAAATTTTATTAAAAGCATACTTTATGATGAAACCTAAGCAAAATGAACCTCGCCGAGAATACCGTAAATATGGATATTAGAAGCTTTTGCAGTAGTGAGTGGTTCTCGCTCCCTGGTGGTTGCAGAGATAATGGTGTAGGGTGACTAGTACCCACAGATGACGGGATATGCCTTCTACAGAAGGAGTTGGGCTGTGGCCTTAGAACTCAACTTTAGCTCCTGCCAATGCTGTAGCGTCCAATCATTCAGATCCTTTTTCAATATTCTTCAAGGCGGTTCGGAATAGTCAGAAATGAATACTCAACATGGAAATTGAACAAAATCTTTCCTCAATGATTGGGGAAAAACCCAAGAAGAAATATTATTAATCTATACTTATAATAAAGCTCAATGTGTGTGTGTGTGTGTGTGTGTGTTGGCGCTCTACAGACCAGACCGTTGGACCTACAGCTACCGAATTTGGTACATGTATACCTTGGAGCTTGGGAATGTGCACCTCGGAGCCCTTTTTTCGAATTTTTAATTAGAATTTGAATTAATTAAAATTTAAGCGAAATTTCGACGATTTTCCGCTATAACTTCCGAAAATATGATCGCGCAAACATGATTTTTACATCAATTTAAAGATTAAAAAATTAGCTTTCTAATGGCATCTTTGTTTTAATGTGTAACTTAAGCTTCTATTTTTAACGAATTTTTAAAGAAATATTTTAACCATGTTTTACAACAATATATTTCGGACAAAACAATAAAATTTAATCTGCACGAGCACGTCAAGGGGGAAAAATTAGGTTTTATCAGCATGTTGCCATCCTATTGACGGAAGTTCAAACTAAAAAAAAAACTATCTTTACAAATTAAATCTAAAGAAATGCAACTTTTAGCACGTGACTGGATAAAATAAAAGAAATATAATATGTGACATTTTCTAAAATAAATAATGAGCGAGAAAAGGGAAAAAAAAAATAGCTTTTATTAAACTGTTGAAATCATACTGACAGAAGTTCAAATTAAAAAATAAATTAATTATGACTGCAAATTAAATCGAAAAAAAAATGTAACATTCATCACGTGATTGGATGAAATTAAATAAATATTAAATGTTATGTTTTCTAAAAAAGAAATACAATACAAAGGTTTAAATATATCTGGCAGAGAAACTATAAAGAGAGCAAGGCACATAAGTATTTAATTGAAAATCTTAGACCCCATTACTCTTGGCGAACCAGCTGGTCGCCAAAGGCGTCTAGTAATGAATAAAATTATTTGAAATATATGAATGATATATGTTGTGTTGAAATGCGATTACATTTTTTAAAAATTGGTTCAGAATTTAAAAAAATCCCTTTTCAAAGTAATAAGTCATCGAAAAGATAATTTTTTTAAATTTCAAGATAAAACGAAACATTTTCGTAAGTAGTGAAGGGAAACAATTTTTTTTCTTTAATTATTAATTAGTTATATTTTTAAAAAATCTGCCAGATGCACAGTTCCCACTCTTATCTCTAACATATATGTGCCAAATTTGGTAGTCAAAAAGTCTAGCTTATAAAGTCTCAGTATGTATACACGTATTCGTCTTTATTATTAATACAAATTTACAAATCAATCTTTTGAGCACTGCAAACGTTAAAAAAATGATATCGAGTTCTGAAAATTCCTGCGCTTTAGATATTTTCAAAATTATTCCTATATATTTAATCACCTGTATAGGAGCTGAGTGCATGATTGGAGAAGTTGAACACCTCCGTCTAAATTGGACAAAATAAAATTCTCCTTTTGAGCTTATATTCCCAATTGCTAAATGCAGGAAAATTTACCGTCAAAAATTATTATTTTCACATATTATTTACTTTATTCCTTATCATTATTTGAATGAATACTTAAATCGGATTTTATTTATTTTTACCGGTTATTTAAGTCTTATAGTTTTTGAGTCATCTTGTTTAATTTAATAACACTAAATTTAAATTAAAGTGTGATTCAGCATTTGTTTTTCTTAGCTTTTAAAGAACTCATTCTTCTATTTCTATTTTTGTTTTGTGTATAATTTTTGAAATTTTCAACTGTATTCATTTTTTTAAGATCTCGCGAAGATAATGATGGTGATAGAATGCACTTTACAATAATTTGATAATTTCTTATACTTTAAGAGAAAAGAAAAGAAGTGCTAAAAATAATACCTCTTATTCGTAGCTTTCTCTAGGATTATCTATACTTATAATAAAGCTCAATGTGTGAGTGTGTGTGTTGTCGCTCTACAGGTCAGACCGTTCAACCTACGGCTACCAAATTTGGTACATGTATACCTTGGAGGTTGGGAATGTGCACCTCGGAGCCCTTTTTTCGAATTTTTAATTAGAATTTGAATTAATTAAAATTTAAGTGAAATTTCCATGTTTTTCCGCTATAACTTCCGAAAATATGATCGCACAAACATGATTTTTACACCACTTTAAAGAGTAAAAAATTAGCTTTCTAATGAAATCAGTGTTGTAATGTATAACTCAAGCTTCAATTTTTAACGAATTTTTAAAGAAATATTTTGACCATGTTTTTTTTAGCACGTGACTGGATAAAATAAAAGAAAACAATGACGGAAGTTCAAATAATAATAATAAAAAAACTATCATCGTAAATCAAGTCTAAAGAAATGATACTTTTTGCATGTGACTGGATAAACTAAAAGAAACATAAAATATGATATTTTCTAAAAAAATAAATGCAGGGCAAAGGTTTCTATAATCGTTTGCAATATCTAAATCATTTATTCAACAAATCTTCTTTATTTATAGTAAACCTGATTGAATTTAGACAGGATATGCATTGAAATCCCGACTTAATGGCATATTTCTATAATCGTTTGCAATATCTGTATCATAAATTCAATATTTTTTTTCCATTATAAAATGTGATAGTTTCCAAAAAAATAAATGCAAAGCCAAGGTTTCTATAATCATTTGCAACATCTAAATCATTTATTCAATTTTTTTTTCTTTTTCGCTTTCTTTAAAAAAACATATTTAATATTTTGGCAGCATCACGGAAAAAAGCATTTTTAATTTCAGGCCAATCAATGCAAGGAATTACTTCAAGACTAATGAATATGTGACAATTGAAAATTTTAGAACGCATTACTCATGGCGAACCAGCTGGTTGCCAAAAGCGGCTAGTACTAAATATTTCTAATCCCAATGCTTCATATTAAGGCTCGACAGTGTAAATCCGTTTCACACGATATAATTACGAAATACATTCATGTTTTTATCTGTTCTGGATTTTAACTGTTTTATTCTAAGTTTATTGTTTTATTTTCGATCCATTGTTTTCTATATGTCACTTGATTTCAAATTCATTTTATTTAATTTCTTAAAAATTAAGACTTTTAAACATTCTAGAAATTAAAGCTAATACATTTGAAAACAATTTAGGAATACTTTTAAAATATTAATAATCAAAGTAGGCATAATTCTAATCTGTATTCTCAATCTATACATATTATAAAATGGTTCTCTAAAAGCGTCTATACTTTCGAAAAAGAAAAACTCGTGAAATACATAACTAATATTGGAGATATTTGTACTATTTAAGGCATTTGATGAGAAAGGTTTTCGTATATTGAAGTCGCATCAAAATAGGAAAATTAGTTTTATAATTGTGATTTTATTTATTTTTGTATTAAAATTCACGCATGCGTAAAACAGCAGTATTTTCGCATACGCAAATAGAAAGATTTGTGGCATCTAAATGCGATGCATTTTTGCTTGTTTATTTACGTCTAATTTTAAAAAGCGATACAAAACTCATTATGTCCCAAAAAAGGAAACCCAACATGGAGCGGAGCACATTAAATGCCAAAAATCTTCGTTTGTCGTACGAGAATGAAAATGTAGAGAAAATATACGTACGGTTAGCGAATATCAGCAAAAGAATGTCCACAATTAGGGACGGAAAATCTTCTGTTGAGTGAAGTAGCCGTCTATCTTTGAATCGTACTGAGATTGATTTACATATACAAAAGCTTAAAGCTATTTAAACATGAAATAACTATTTTCAGACTTAACATAAAATACTAAAAATGTCATGTTTATTCGCTTAGTCGCTCATGTCAAATTCTTTAGTGAGGAGTTAAATTAACAAAGCCCGTGATGGAAATATGATGCAATCGAATAGATTGCAGATTGAGTGTCAAATAGATCAAAGAATGCTTGGAAATGAGCTCACAGCTTATGAGATCTCGAAACGGATTTTCGCTAGGTAAGTATGCTTACGATTTTCAGTTTATTCCATTTTCTAAATCAGATGGTTAGTTATCTTAAATAGAATTCTAGAAATGTGGTGGAAAAGAAATGCTGGTGTGTTTCAATAGTTAATCAATGGGAGTGATCTCCCCAATATTTTCTCACATATTTTCCAATAAAGATGTTATCCCTTCAGCCTTTTATTTCGAACTTGAGTTGTTTTTTGATTTTAAACAGAATTAAAATACATTAATTAATAAAAAATGTGTGTTTTCATTGCTGTTTTCTGGCAAAAAAAATATCTTTTTTGTTAATATCTTTCTTCGCATAAAAAAATTAAACTGAAAAATCGGAGCATCCAGAAAAAAATAAAGTATGAAAAAACATAAGGTAATGTATCCTTTAAAATGATTTCTGAAGATGCTTATAAACACTATTTACTAGATGATAGTTGTTTCTTTTCAGAGCTTAAATTGAAACGAACAGAATGTAAGATATTTCAAAATAAGAACAAATAACTTTTTGGGAGATTAATGCCTTGACGTACATTTCCATGCGCTGAAATGTATCGTTCTTCGGGTAATAAACGAAATGCCGCAAAAAGTTTATAGTTATTACGATGATTATATTATCCTGATAATTCTCTACGATCACCATAACATAAATCAACTGGATACAAAAGAAACTCTGAATAGAATGAGATGATTTATTCTTCCAATAAAAAGAAATGTCTTTCCCGACAAAGATATAAATTAATCTGCAAAAAGATTTTTTCAGAGTTTGCAAATCCTGATTACTAAGAAGTTTTTTTCGTAACTTACTTTTTTTCATAAATAACGACAACCTCATCCGTCTTTATAATTACTTCTATCTTATACATCCCATGCTCCTCAGAAAAGCGAGTGCAGCCATTTTCGGGAATTTCGGTACACTTGTGGGAATTAGATGTTGGCTCAGAATAGAACCCGGGACCTTTGGGTTTGTAAGCCAGTAACATACCACAGGACAAAAGCATGCTCATCTCCCGTGGATGTTATCTGTCTTATTAAGATATCACCACAGACTCACCCACCAGTGAGTTAGACGAACGATATGCGTTGTTGTTGAGTGGTGATTAATTGGCTGTTGAGTGAGAGGTTGCTGTTGTGTCTACTGCGCCGTACCCAATTTTGTTTGGTGAGCGTAGAGCTTTTTAGTTTCGCCAAGCGTTATGGCGAGCGTGCGTGAATTGTTGCGTCAAGTGAGTCTGACGACTTTTGTGTTGCTGCGTCAAGTGAGTCTGACGACTTTTGTGTTGCTGCGTCAAGTGAGTCTGACGACTTTGGTTGCGGGTAGATGGCGCCACACATCAGTTGCTTGAAGGTGAAGGTTCACGTCCAAGGTCACCATTGTGGGAATTAGATGTTGGCTCAGAATAGAACCCGGGACCTTTGGGTTTGTAAGCCAGTAACATACCACAGGACAAAAGCATGCTCATCTCCCGTGGATGTTATCTGTCTAATTAAGATATCACCACACACTAATACAATCAATGAGAATGTTCTCCTTTCGACCTTCTAAAATAATTAACACAAATCAACTGGTTTTATTAAGTGAATCAATAAAATGTTTGGTCAGTCCATGAAAAAAGATCTGCTTCAGATGAATATGCCACTCCGTTGCTTACTTGTTATAGACAATCCTCCTGCGCATCTTTCATGATTAGAAGTTGAACTCATTGAGGAATTCAAATTCATCAAGATCCAGTAACTGTCTCTCAATGCTACTGATTTTCTGCTGTTCAAGAACCAGTAGGACATCGCAAATTTTAAAAAGTTCTGCACTAAAGTATTCCTTGAATGTTGCTCTGAAATAATCAAAGGAATCAGTCTCATTCTCAGATAGTTCTGGAAAGATAACATCACATTGTTATATGTCTTTGTTATATTATCATTGTTATATGTCTTTGTTATATTATCATTGTTATATGTCTTTGTTATATTATCATTGATATATATATATATTTTTTACGTGTGAAAAGCTTTAGTCAGAAAACGTTGTCGAAATCTGAGGATTTTGAAAGTGAGTGCTTGCCAGCCTGTAATCGATGAGTGGCATCTGTGGCTAAAATCATGAAGTTAGAGGTGAATAACAACGACATTACATGGAGGTGAGCATAACCAGGGGTTGATAGTTGAAGGTCATATGGGGATGTATTTTGCGTTACTGCAAAAAGTGTGAAGATATTTCACCAGAAGAGGAACAGACAACAATCTTCGAGATACACAAGCGAAATTTTAAAAACATGAGAGATTCACATGCTGAGAAATATCATCTTAATAAAGCAGCAGCTATGCTCATTACAAATTTATCTAACAATGATGCTTGCTTCAGTCCTTTTCAGCAAATTTTGAAACAAATACCTTTAGGCAACTTTCTCGTAAAATAACATTATTATGAATAATAAGTTACATTATAAATTTCTCAGATTATTTTTACGAATAGAGTGCATTGTATTACTCTACAGTTCACTCTATCCAATGGATAAAAATTGCTTCGCCAAACACGTTTGATATTATAATTAATATCTGGCACAAATTCTGCTCGTTAATTGAGGTTACACAATATGTTTTCCCCTCACAAATAGATTTCTTGCCTGCTGAAAAAATAATGATTTTTTTTTGAGAAATTTAATTTTTAATATTTTTTATACATAATGGATGCAAATGGTATTTTGATATATAGGGGACGAATGACAGCAGAATGGATTTCAAAAATAGCTGTAATATGTTGTATATAATACACAAATAGCATAAACTTTTTGCATTCCCCCCCCCCTCCTTCAGTAATATGAATTATTGTATAACTAACGAGATATAGGCTAACGAGATTTTAATCATGAAGGTTTCGCCTCTAGATGGCGCCACGAGAGTCAACAGACAACTCACCGGAAGATAACTATGACCGAAAAAGAAATGCATTTTGGATTTGATATGTTAATTTCACGATATTGCATTTTAATATTATGATTGATGTGGAGTTTTTATAGGAGGGATGTCTTTGTGAAAAGCTTTGATATTTATGATTACTATTTTTCTTTCTTTTATCTTATATTCAATTTAATGCAGGACTCGAATCGATGACTATTCAAGCATCTGATGGTACGGAGTTAAGATAACGATACTGACATGCTCACATTGAATGTAGATGCATATCAGATGTTGAATGAATGATTCTGTGTATGAGTTAATATGAATGGGTTAATATGAATCTTTAATATTCACAATTATAAAGTTAGTTCAATGGCAACAAGAATTTTACTAATTAAAGATTAGGTGTACAGACAGCAGTCCTTATCACCTCACCTGTCCTTCTAGTGAATCCAAATATCTTTGGTTTCTTAACGTACTCAGGAACGAGTCTTCGCTAAGGATGATGGGAAGGATTTGTGAACTTTCGAGGGACAATTGTGAGGAAATTCAGAAGATGATGGATCTGTGTCTTGGTTGCTTACTGTTTTGTTTTAATTGATTCTTTTTTTATGTAATTATTCTGGCACAGCTTCTAGTTTTTTTTTTCTTAATGCCGAATTATAGATATTAAAAACTGTACTTTTCATCTCCTGATTTACCTTCTGGTAATGCTTTTTTTTTTTTCATATATTTGTCATTCTAGATCTGCTTTGTATTTTTACCTTCTAGTTGTGCCATTGACCTATTTTTCACGTTATATAAAAGTACAGATATATGATTTTAAATATTGGTACATTGTTTGATATTACTATATGTCTGTGCCTACTACAATACAATATTTACTATGTCATCTACCCTTTGAGCATTGTGATTTCTTTTGTGTGTTTTATGCGTGTTACTGCTTTCTATATGTGCTTTTCAACTTTATCTCTTGACGCAGAATCGGCCTGTTAACTATTTAATTTAAATATCTAATTTTTAGTCAAATGAACCCTTATTTAGAACCAATATTCTGGTGATGATTGCAAGCATTTTAATAAATAAACAAAAGTTCTCCTCCAGGGTCTTCCATCATTTCGAGTAGGTGGATCATCCTGAGATAGACCAAGACCAAAGTGTGGAAGATTGGGATACGTTGAGATCTAGTACTCGTCGAAAAACACCATCATTGGTGTACGGGATACCACGGTTATTAAGGGAGACTTCCACATTTTACTCTTATACACTGAAGTGACAAATGTCATGGGATAGCAATATGCAAATATACAGATGGCAGTAGTATCGCAGCGGAAAAGTATAAATGCGCAGTTCGTTTTCCAGAGCTTTCATTTGTGTTCAAGTTATTCATGTGAACAGGTTTTTCGTGATTTATGGCGGCACGACGAGAATTAACAGACTTTGAACGTGGAATGTTAG
>JAPMOQ010057505.1:1981050-2022355 GCA_026543055.1 Argiope trifasciata | reverse complement strand
AAGAAGAAATTTAAAATAATTATGATAAGAAAAAAATGGAATTTTAAATTTATAAATTATGATGTCATTTCTTGTTTCATTTTCAGTTATTGAGATAAGATTTTTTATTTATTTATTTCATTTTCCTTGTACTAAAATAGTTCCAATAAATATTCCATTCTGATGTTCACTTTACTCTTTCAAATGAAGAATTTTTTTTCATTATTTATATTAATTGTGGAATTGTATCGGCTCTGTTCTGTTAAAAGAAATTTTTCCAAGTTACTTCAATGCTCATTTTTCTTGCTGTCATTTTTGAAACAATTTCATCTGTATATTAAACATGTTTACACATAAATAACAACATATTTCATCTGTATAATCAAAATAAATATCGATTATACTCATTTTACTGACGTGTCAGTTTACTTTAGAAGTGTTAGCAAATCTAATCAATTCTCAGATTTAGATTTAATAGCAAAAATTTGTGACAACAATTTTACATTTTACATATTCAACATATTTTATTTTTAATATTGTGCGTATAATTTATCAATATTATTTTAAATCTGTGTTTTATCACTCTTTTTTTATCGCGTCTTTTATGATGTCTATTCTACAAAATCTTCTTGTTTCGTTACCCTACAAAGAATTATTACACTTGTTATATCGATTGTTACGCGTTTAATTCGTGAACTAATATTTCAAAAGTTTTTGGCACAAAAAAATAAAAGAAACTCTCAAAATGGATTCCCGTAATTCTGAAGAATAATCAAATAATAAAAGGAATCGTAGAAAAAAATCAAAGCTTACACCCATTCTTCTCTTAAAACCATACTTTCGCAAGAATATTGGACACTTGGGAATTTGAATTTAAAATCAGCAAGCATACACTCCACCACATTTCCCTATACTATTCCCCATCCAGAATCCTATAGCTCAACAATGCTGGGTTATTAAATTATCCACTTGCTTGAAGCGGATATACAACTGAAAATGTGTAATAAATTTAAGGTCTAACTTTGATGAAAATGATATTAAGTAAATATACATCAAAACATTTATTGTTATAGCATTCATTAAGAATTTCATATCGATTCCGAAAGATCAAGCTTATTAAAATTTAAATTAATTAAAGCACATACAATTTATTTCGTGCAAAAACTACAATCTGATTTTTTTAATAATGTTTAAAACTTCATATAGAGTTTTGAAAATTTCTATCAGGATTGAATATAACATTCATTTTAACAAATAGTCTTCAGAAATTCTTGTTGTTTATTAGAAAATCAATTTCTTAATCCTTCTTTAATTCTAACACTTACATAAAAAAATACTGATTACATTAACGGAATTTTTGCAATTAGATCTAAATAAAATATTACTTTTGTGAATATAGATACATATTCACAAAAGTTTATATTGATTTTAAAAAGGGGATGACATATTGTATAACAAATATAAAATATGTCACTACTTTCATAAGATAATTGTTAATAACTTGCAAATAATACCGGTGGTGTTATAATTAGATAATAACTACAATGTGCATTTTACTATGGAATAATGTACCTTTAAAATACTGTAAGAGTAAAACTGTTAGGCATTATTAAAATTGCTGAATTAATCATAAAAAATTCGTAAAATGTCTCATTGCTTAAGAAAATATTTGAGAAGCTTCAATGAATATACCATAACTGATTAATAAATTATATGTTTAAAATTATGTTTCATCCTCGGTTGAAATGTTTAAAAATCAAGCCAGTCAGAAGGATGAATATTGCTTGGATGTACCAAGGTATCGAAGAAAAATAATGTCAACATGTGTATAATATCGATAAGTGAATGTTTTAGTTTAGTTTAGTTATATTAGCCCCCCTTGGTTTAGCAATACTTGGACTGTTTCTGGACGGACTTCGTAATTTCGAACAGCGGTAAAATGATGAGACCGACTCCTGAGCTGCATCCCCTGCTCTACACCACACCAGAGGGAGGAAGTTTTTCCAAATGGATTTAGCATGCAACAGATCCCCTTATACGATGGTTCTTCAAGGGAACCGGACCTCGAACCTGAAACTCGACGGTTTCGAAGCCTAGACCTTACCAACAGGTCCAACGACCCCGAAAAGGCAAGGAAGGAAGATAAATAAGTAATAACAAACGACTAAAAGTATGCAGCATTAGTTTCAATCAGTTATTAAAAAAAATATTTCTATCAAATTTTGATCACATTTGATTAATAAATATAGGCAAGAAAAAACACTAGCTTTGAGATGATGATTCGCATTTGCTTTTTTTTTTTCAATTGCATTGTTGAAAAAAACATTCACATATGCAAATATACAAAAACGGATAAATGGAGGAAGATCTTAACTCCTTCTGCCAGTAAACTAATAATAAAGAAAAATATTAAATAAACAAACTTTTCTGATTCAAAAAATGTGCGTAAGGGGCAGTCTACGCATCTATGTATAATGAAATCTCTGTAAATCAAACTTTAAGATCCATGGAAAAAAAATTCAATGCATGAAAATTTAAATAATCTTAATACAGAACCAAATGTTAACTGTAATTTTTTTATCATTGTTATAATAATATCTTTATGCACAATTAATCATTTAATATTAAAAACTAATAAATTCATTTATGTGAAAAATGCCAATTACAATTATTTCTCAAAATTATTAATATCTTTTTTTTTCAAATATTTTATACTTTCGTACTGCATCTTTATTTAAAATTCCGCTTTTTGCATTTCATTCTTAAAGATTTAATTTTAGGACCTGTTATCACAAGCAGAAATCTAAATTAAACTGAATTTTCAAAATATCGTGACAATTTAGGAAAAGGAAAGCAGCTAAGAGCTGCCTGTTGCATATTGTCAAATATTTGCTATTTTTCGTAAAAGATTTGTGGTTTTCAGAGAATTTCTATTGAAGTAAAAATCAGCAAAACTGTTTTTTTGTTGTTGTTTATGTTATGTTTTATAAATGCAATCAGTTTTTGACTGCGACAGTTATGCGTAGTCTTCCCTACAGAAATATTTATTAAATTTATAAACATTTTTTTTCCTTATACCACATTTTTTTCTTATGAAAATAAGAAATTCATAACGAAAGTTCGATGCAGAAAAATTTTCGAGACATGAAGATTTTTGATGAATCTAAATTTAATATAAGGGGTTTCCACGTATGTTGCGACTCTGCATATTCAAACAAGCATATTAGTTTTTATACTTTATAACATTTAAACTATTTTGAATGTTTTCATCCATTTAACGAAATTCAAACTAAATACTTTCTTCATATCACATTTAAGCAACATGTTATAAATCAGTGTAAAAGTCACTTAAATTGTAATATCTATTACTTTAGCATATATGATATATTAAATGCACACTTCATATTAAAATTGAATTAAGTATAGAGAACAAAAATAATATAAACTATCATCACAAAAATAATATAAACTATCATTTAAACTATCAATTATTAAACTATCATCATTTATATTGTTATTTAAATACTAGATAAATAAATAAATAATAAAAATTATAATTATTTTTGCTGCTGGAAATTAAGTAAATAAAATACTTTTCTCTTAATTCTCATTATGAAAATTTCACATTACTGGTTGCGGTACCAACAAACACATTGATTCAATGATTCCTGTTTTTAACTAATTTTTTTATTTATCTTGTAAGGCAGAGCTTATTCCTTTATATTTGGTTTCACATTCATTCATAATTTGCAAACTATTTGATTTTATGCTACATACCTTTCAACTAGCAATAGCAATGCTCAAAAACGAAAAATCTTTGAGCTGAAGAGTTTAGTTTAAACCTAGTATTTTGCACTTAATTTAGCTCATATAAATGTGGTATTTTTTAGTTTTTGACTTTGACTAACCCTTTTTACTGTTGTATTAAATAGAAAAACAATCTTTTGTAATCTGTGAATGTCCTATTAACTGTATGACAGCTCTATTAATGCAAAAAATATGTTATAGAAATATTATCAGGAAGAATGAATCAAAATTCAAATCAGAAATAATGGTTTACATTTCATACCGCCAGTTGCAAATAATGGAAACTAAAATATAATAACTGCATTCTGGATATAGTAATGAACTTTCACCACAAAGAAACCAGAGATGTAGAGAAGCGAAATAATTGATATCAACATAAATAAAAACTACACCATTTATTAACAGAAAACATGCTCATATCATTTTTAAAGTCCCCATTCGCGTTATTCTATAACAACTGAAAGCAAAACAAGTATAAAAAAAAACTAGAATCCTAAGAGTAATTTGTTGATTGGTTTCAAATACATCCATATCTTCTCTTAAAAACTTGGAAGATGATAAAAAGGGACAAATGAATTTTAAAAAATCTGTAAAAAAGTCTTCTGAATATTAGTTTTGTTTGTAATAAAAAATAAGGACATTTTTTTGTTAAATTGATTAGAAACTCAAGTTGACAAAGAAGTTTATTTTAAGATTAAAGCATAAACATGTGGGTAATCAAAAATTAAGGGAATTTCAGAACAAATGACCACATTTTTTAAAAATTAGGGCTAACAGTAATCTATCTTTATCAAAATTAAAATGCCAGAATTCGGAGATGCTTTATTTTCTATTTAATACTTATACTGTAATATGTTTAATAGATCATAAACACCAAGTTCATTCACAAAGTTCTTTTCCCATTCACTTCAGGTTTATTGCATCACTCAAAGTTTATAAATAGACCGAAGAGTAAAGGAGCATATTTAGTTATTTGTTATACCAAATGGATTTCTATTGTGTTTCTGGTTGGATCATTGCCATATCTCAGAAAGTTACGCATAATGTTAACGACATTTTGCCGAAGGAAAATTTGCCGATCCACATTAATGAAATCGCTTGACTTCTTTCGGTTCTATCGAATCATAAATGATAATACGCATCGAAATCATAATAATAATAGATAATACATAATACCGATCTGTTTTGCTAAACAGCATTTTTGTAAATTAATTCTGTATATAAGATAATCAATAATTTTGATTTATTGATTATTTTGATTTATTGATTATTTTGATTATTATGATAATTTTGATTTAATTATCGTACAAGGTCTAATAGAAGGTCTCCCTTGGATAAATTCGTGGGTAATACTTGGTTTTTAAGTGACTAAATCATTTGAATAACTTCTTTTCGATCATTCTAAACTAATGAAGACTTTATTTTATAAAGTATTTTAAGGTAACATTAGGAGTTCCAAAATATTACTTTAACCATTTATATATCCAGTTCAGAGAATCAATTTAGAAGTTGTCATCAGAAAGAGGATGACTCTAGAAAAATGATAAAGATTCAATAAGTAAAATGAATGCTCAATAAAAAGAAATAAAAACGCATTCATTAATTCTTTCAATAATAATAGCGATTAAGTTAATGTTTAGGCGTTTTAGAGAACAGACAAATGGGTTCAGAAAATCAATATGCTTTGAAATATGCTTTGGAGTTCAGAAACATGAACTTTAATTACTTTAACTAATTAAAAATTAATTGTGATATTTTAATTTTTGTTAATAAACTTAAAAAGTATGATTGCACAAAACGGATGTTCACATTGACTTAAAATTAAAAAAAAAAACATATTGAAAATAATATGCTTATTGCTACAGCTGGGATTAATAAAGCTATGATTTTCCTGCTCTGGAAGGATTAAGGAAATTTTCTATACCTTTAAGGATTTTTTGAAAAAAAAATTTTATTCCTGTAATTATTAATATTTCATCCAGTAAATCCGATTAAATTTTTAAGATGAAAACCAGGACGAATATATTTTGAATTTCGGCTAATATACTTAATTTTACACAGTGTAAAGAAGATTCTGTCAAAAGGTTATGTAGGGGACTGGTTAAAAATTAATGATAAAGAAAAAGATTTAGGTTCACTCCTTTTCAAAGAAAGTTAATCGTTATTTGTGGGTTTCATCAAAATTTCCATTTGCTGTACTGAATACTTACATATATTTAGTATTACATTTTGTAGCCATTTATATAGAGCAGTTCTAAAATTTCTAATTGCCAGAAAGATGCCCTGAATTTGAATTTCTTTCAAAGAGATATTAAGTGTTGAAGGATTTCCTCATACTGATAGTTTTTAGTTATATGCATTTAGCTATGAAAATACATATATGCAATATATAAAGATGTATATTCCATTCGTAAAAATATATTTTAAGTTTTGAGTATTCTTAAATTGCCATCCATTAATATGATATAGGCCATTTTTTTCTACAATGACGGAAACTGGGAAAGGCTATGAAAGAGATTTAAAAATGTTTATAAGGTAGTTGCACGTAAATTTAGTATATGTAAATCATAAAACCTTATTGCTATAGTTTAGCTTCGCAGTCTAGCTCTGATTTGATATACCGATAATTTCAATAGGTGAGAATAATTGAAATGTCGAACATCTCAGAGCAAGCAAGTATCATTCCACAACTCATTTCTTCAAATATGCGCTAAGATTTCTAAGATTCGTACTTTGTGGGCAAATCAGGTTAAAACAAGAATGGATCCATCCCAAACTATTACCACAAAGTAAGCAACAAGAGCTCGAAAAATGAAAGAAATAGCGAGACTAATTTAAAATTCCAATGCTGCCATTTTCCTATAGAATTTATAGTCAAATATATGTATTTATTTTGAGTCATGTGTTTATTATCAGCAATAAATTTTCTTGAAATGCAGAAGTAAGTAATACTTATGATCTAGAGACGTTATAAGACTCTTTCAAGAAATTTACAATGATGATCTCGGAGATATTCATTTAAAATGGAAAAAAGAATGCAATAAAGAATTTAAGCATGGTGAAGAGACTGTTACTGCAGCTGAAAATTTGATTGTGAGATATCGATAATATAACGAGCTGTCTGTTTCGCTGGAAACAATTTTGTTAATGAATGCAAACATATAAAAGCTACATCGGTGCAACCGTGATGATGCCAGTTTCTGAATATAATATACAGAGATAAAAATGTGATAATGAGAATCACGTCACAGAATCTCGAAAAAAATATAAAGAAAAAAATAAAGAAGAATTTTTTGAAACTCCTTGGTCAACTGCAACATAATCACAGCTTATCAGGAATTTTAAGCTTTTAAATTTTAAAATCGAACAGAAACAGTCTTTAGAAACAAATATTGGCGCCATCTATGTTAGGCATCTCTTTTGATAGTCCAAAATCTGAGCATAGTAAAGCAACAGTGGCAACTCCAGATTTTTCTTGGTGTACTTGTAATAAAACCTCATTCTCTAGCTTTCCTACCTGATGAAGGAATAGCTAACACCTTACAATGATTTTAAAACTTGTTGGATAGGAATTTTTAGCTATATGTCGAAAGAAAAAATATTTATGGAATTATATTTTAACTATAATAGAATTATATATTACTTTATAGAATTATATATTAATAAATATTTTAGCTATTTATAGAAAGAATTAATTATTCATTAACGGATTAAAGGAAGAAATCCTCTTCTTTCTTAAAATAAAATTTTGCTAACATTAACATATTTCAAGAATTAAAATTATACCATGGTTTCCTCCCAACAGATTTGGCTTTTATGAAAAATTAATATTGTTTAATAGTTCCTCTGGGAATTTAAAAATGGTACCACTAATCAATACTTGGATGTTGCTGTCATTTTTTTTTTTTTTTTTTTTCATTCTTCTTAGACGAAGTGAACATTTTACATGTACTTAATTGAATATTTCTATGAATTACTTTCTCTAATCTTGGAATGAAAATTTATGTAGGTATCAAATTTTGGACAATATTCTTTTATTCGAGATTACAGAATTTTTCGAATTCTGAATGAATTAAGTTTGAAGATTCTTTTAATCCTTAAGAATTTTAATGGAATTGAAATTATGTTTTCATAACAAAGAAGGAAATGTTTCTTTGAATAATTATTTCAAAATTATGAAATGTGTTTTTCCTTATTTCAATAACTTCATGACCTTAAAATCAATCTTTATTGAAGTTTTAAAAGCAAACCACAGTTGATCCGTTTAGTAAGTACAGAATTCTTTTCTTCTGCATGGTAAACTAGAATCAAAACACGACCACCCTTAGAACAGATCTTTCTACAGTCGTAAGGGTCAATAAATCCCCACACATAAACCCTTCGTGTCCTGTTTTTAAACGGAACGGCAGGGAGAAACAAAAAATGACGGAAATAGTGCTGATGAGGACGTGGGTTGCTCACGCACCTCCAGAAACCTCACACTGAGACGAGATTCGGAGGCTCTCAGTTTGATTCTCGGTCTGTTGGCTCTTCCAGTTGGGACCGCAGGGAATTGAGCAGGTGTGTTTGCCGTGATTTTTTAACCTTTCCCCAGAATTTCTGCCTTTCTAGAGCAGAAAAATTAGTATTCGGATTATCTCATGTCTCTTTGTGTTGTGCTTTCCTTGAAATCGTGAAGGTAAGATGCGTCGTCGCATGCGCAAAAGGAGTAATTCGGCAGAGTGGGCGTTTCTTAATCATTACGGCATGCAATATTAAATCATAGAATGTCAAAATAGGCGTGATTATCGTATTAAGCGTGCATTATTCGCGTGTAAATTGTCGACGAAGTTTGCTATTAATAGTACATTTTTTCCATTTGTTAGCTACTAATTTCTAAAATTTAGTGTTTGCTTGTTTGAAACTTTAAAAAAATTATATTGATTTTTGGATTAATCGCTCATTTTTTCTTTATAGCCATTTATTTTCATAGATGGCAGCACGACAAATTTTTAGTTCTTAGTATATATAATAAAGCTTCAGTAATTTTGAAGCACGCAATGCGTGTTTTTGATTTCAAAAAGGATTTTGCCATGAGGTATCATAGAATTGCTTTTGCTATGAATGTTTAGTTCTAGATACGCTGTTCGTGGATATTGATTGCTAATATTTTAAAATTTGACTTATAATTTGAATAAATGTTCTATTTTTTATAACTAATTATAATAACATATCAGAATTCAAAATTTCAAAACTGAAATGTGTTATGCTTTATTTAAATGAATGCGAAATGAAAATATGATGCATATAGTTTAAGCGTACTTACTCGCAACCAAAAAGAAACTTTCATTTCGTAAAATTTAGTTTTGTGCTTAGAAATTCATATCATTCTCTCATGTCTAAAAACAGAAAAAAAATCAGCAAACTAGTTGATACTTCACATTTTCTACTGTTTCATTAACAAAAGCATTAACTTTAAGAAAAGCTTCAATTAACATTTTATTCAATACTGCAATAACTGTACCTCATAATACTTCTGCTATTTATTATCTTGATTAATTTTCAATTCATTATACTTCAGTTTTCAGATACATTACTCAAGAGCAAAATAAAATCGTAATACAGAGTTTATTTTACTATGCTAATGTCTAAACATTTCAGGATTGGGGTTACTGTAAAAGTTGTTTACCATTTTGCAGCTTTATTTATAATATTATTGCTTAAAAAGCGTAAAAAGTAAACAGCAGTTGGTTATTTTTAATAATCTAATTGAAGTTTAATTTTCCGGTTTTACTCATTGATTTTCTAAGTATTTCTACTATGTCTCCTTTTTAATAATTATTTACAAAAACTAATTGAGATAGTATCTTATTTAATATTCTTCTCTAGAATCACTTTAGTTAATTTTGAAAAGTTAAAATTTTTCATATTGAAAGATTAATTTTCACCTACTTTAATATAAAAAAATTAAAACTTGTTGCAATGGAATTTGGCATTCAATAATAAAAAAAAGATATCAGTCATGATCGAACTATGAATTATACAGTACTATAAAAGTTTCATAATGGATTTTTAAACTATAAGTTAATTTATCTTACAGTTGGCAACATCAATGCATTTCCATGACATAACCTTTTTATATTCTTTGGTACAAATCAGAACGTTTCTGAAGATTTCTGCAGTAGTCTAAGTTTAATCATGATAACTATTTATACGAAGTTTTCTGTGATGCTTTGAAAACATTTGTAAGTAGTGCCTTCGAAAGGTATCGAGGAGTAATTATCCATTAATTAAAACAATACCCATTGCAATTTAACGTCAAAACTTAATTAAAGAATATGATCTTATCATTGATTACATAAAAATATAAAGTAGAGAACAAACTGAGCATAGTACATTTTTGGGCTGTCAATACTGCTACGTTCAGTAGGCGGGGGGGACTGTACGCAAGAAAGTATATTTTTGAGTTTTATATCATTTATATCGATTCATAATTGTATATGTTTTATGACATTATCAGGTAACCAATTCGTAGAATTGCATTATGCAAGAGGATATATGATGGATTTCATTTTTGGAGAAACATTTATTATTTTTAAAAGAAATCTATTAATTAAACTTGAGATTAAATGCTGAAATTAAAATAAATATTTTTTAAATTTTCTTTCAAAAATTATAAAATTAATTTATCTGATATGAAAATTATGTACCATATTCATAAATAACAGAGTTCTAGAATATTTTTGAAGTTGTTCTAAAATTGGGATCAAAATGTATTCTAATTTGTAATTTATGCAAATATTATCCACTGGTAGATTTCAGATTAATGCAAATTAATGCCTAGAGTTGCTTGGTTCATGGTCTATTTAAGGTCATTAAGATTTGTAAAATGTAATTACTCAGGCTGCTATTTGCTTCTTAACGGTCAGTGAATTATTATAGTATTTATAAATCTCTGGCATTATATTGTGTACAAATTTTGATGCATCTTAGTTAGAATAATCGTAGAATTTATATTTTTTTCGAAGTTACTGAAGTAAAAGATTATTCCGAAATTAATAAGAAATGTGTTGACTTTATAAAAAATCTGTAGTGATATTAAAATGACTGATGGCCTTATAGAATAGAATTGAATAGGACTATTGTTTAGAATCGTTCTAAGTGCTTAGATCCGCAACTAATATCATAAAGCGGGAGTGAAAATGTTACTGAAGTTTATGCAATTATTTAGTAACATTTTATTTTTAGAATTAATAAATTCAGTGTTGAAGTCAATAGAAATCCAATTACTATATCAAATTATTAGCAAATCAACTTATTGAAGAAAATATAATATGACTTTTGTTTTCAGTTTTGTAACTTTAATGAAATTTAAACATTCAAGAGTTTTAAAAAGTGTTCTGTTTCTATAAAATGTTTTCTTCAACATTTTATTGAATTTACTCCATCCCAAATTTAGTTGCTGTTGGATTCATTCAAAACAATAAGAAATCTCTATTTGTGTGCAATTTTTTCATTTACTCATTTGTATTCTTTTGTTTCAAAATGCAATATGAGGAAGTTTGAAGTAAATCAAATTATTAGACAAGTCATCTGCAAAATCTGTTTATGCCTGCGTAAAAAGGTTATGATGTATATAAATAAATCCTTAGACTATTTTTCATTAGCTTTACGTTTCGTTCAATTTAATAACAGCATATGCTAATTTAAACTGCATTAAAACTCATAAAATTAACAAGTGATCATAAAGCTGTTAATTTTCTGCATAATATGTATATTTACAGTATTTTATGAAATTAAAATTAAAATATCAGAAAAAAAATGTAAATAATCATTATGACCTAGGAAATTGAGGGTTAGGAAGGAATGTTTAAAAAGGAATACTATTGTCATACAAGTTAAAAATATGCATCCGACAAATATTAAATAAAAATAAACATATATTTTAGGATGAGGACATTTTAAGTCATATTTTTTATTGGTATATGATATTTAAAACAAGCAAAAAGTAATTTAAATGAAATATTTACAGCAAGTCATTTATGACTTTGACTTTACGAACCAAACCATTGAATGGCACATATACAGATATATTACAGCAATATTAGATTATTGTAATGAAAACAAAACAAATACTCAGTATTTTAATGTAATGTATTACAGCCTCACTTTTGACTGAAAAGATTGGTCATAATATCAACTAACTTCGCATTTAAGGTGAGTTGAAAGATATTAATTTCATAATAGGGAAGTTCATAAGCAAATAACAATTGCAGGTTTTAAAAAATCACATATTATAGATAAGTAACTCAAAATATATACAAATATAAACAAGTGTTTCCGAACCTTTTATTTATGATTTTGTGATACTTTAGAAGAAATTTCTAGTTCTTAAATATGCCAATCATCCAGCATAGAAATAAACACTACAGCAGGAAACACTTTACGAATAAGTTTGATGCTTATAATAAAAAAACGACGCAATTAGAAAGATTCGAGACACTGAATCATTTACAATTCATTCAACAGACCCGCCTTGTTCTAATAAGAAAGCTATCTTTAATTCGGTAATGTCTGTAAGTTTCCTACAACTGCTTTCACAGAGTTCAGGTTTCTTACGACTTTTGAAGAGCATAGGATTGTGAGTGAAACCTCAGTCCAGTTTCATTACATTTAGTTGACAATTCAAGGGATATCATTAATTTTTACCTGAATTTTTAGCAATAATAATGCCTCCCAACCAAGTGAGTTTATTCTTCTTAAACTTCTTATGTTTCCATAGCTCTGTCGGCAAATTTTGAAATAGGACACTATGCTAAATTAATTTATTTAATCTATAAAAACAAAACTCGAAAAGATAATGGAATGTTTGTATTATTTTTGTGAATTACTTAACATAATACTTTTAATTCTTAGCTATATTGCATTAGTACTATAAAATTAGTTTAATTTCTCAATTATAAGAAAATTATGAATATTTTTTCTATAAAAACATATATTTATTTTTAAATATATTAGGTTAAAGTGTATTCTGCAGTAAGAACCATAACAATTTTTTCAAATCATAAAAATTAGATTTGGATGTTCTCAAATAATAATCTTGAACACTCTTTAACAGAAACTAGGCAAATTTGTAATTTTAAAATCGTTACCAAGTGCGAAAGAGCCTTTTATAAAAATCCCATATAAAGTATGCATCTCAATGCTTAAAATGTTTTTTTTTATGCAGAAAATATATTTTTTAAAATTATAATAAGCAATGAACACGTGAAATATTTAATACCATATTATACAAGAAATGCTTTTGGAAAAAGTCAATGTGCAGAAAATAGATTGCGTTTTTAGTGCCTCATCTATATTGCAGAGTAACAATAATATTAAAATGAAGTATTTCATATTATTGAAAATAATACCTTTTCTTCATTGATGGATTCTAATAATCTTATCTGTTACCTTACAGCGCTAATAAATATCAAAACGAAAAAAAGGGATCATAACATGGCATCTATTTTCTTAAAATTGGGCTATCAATAACTTTGGCGCGACATTATAAAAACTTAAAAGTTTTCCTCCGACAAAGATTTTGATAATTTTTAGACTACTTAGAATTTTATTTGGTTTTAATCAGTTATTATTACTTATTTCAGAAGGGAAATGTAATGAATTTCTTTTAACTGCAAATAAACTTTAATATAATTTCAACTGCTATTTTACACCCAATAATTAAAAACTTTTTTTTTGTTATTGTGGTTAAAAATGATGATGATGACAATGATGAGAGCTTTTCTCACCATAAACTATGCTTTAGCATTTTGTACGAAGGTCACGTCTGCTTTTTGCTAATTCTTTGCAAATAATTTGCTAAAATCTAGCAATAAATCAAACCTCTTCATTTCCAAATTGCACTAATTCATCCTATATTAGGCGTATGAATCAATATTTAAGTATATAAACTCCAACTATTCAAAATCTATTTTTTTCAATCTGTCGCATCTGTCACGATAATTTCTGAGGTTTGTGAGGCGTAAAATTTTATCAATATGAAGAATTTATGGATTTTTTTCAATTTTTTTAGGAAATTCCATAAACATTATTGCGATGAAAAATTCGACATCGCAAAAATCGTAATTTTTGCATTAAGTTGAATCGTCAACAAGATTTATATTCATTTATATTCAATCAACAAAACATTTATATTCAAAGATGCGTTTTTAGAAACAAAAAAATCCGATATTGTAGGAATAAGTTACAAAAAAATAAAGTAAATAAATAAATATCAATGTCTAATTAAATATAAATAGATGGATGTTTACTTATGAACGTCTTTTGCCAACTATCTAATTTGCCGAAATTAATACTCGTTAAAATGTTCAATTAAATGTGTCATGCAATGCAGCCTTAATAGCTTCTTCAACAAAACTCTTTTAAACTTCAAATTTTGATAATAATATAACTTGTACTGTTTTAGAAATCTCGCATCATTATCTTCCTTATACTATGCATTCCCCTAATTTTTTATCGACTCTTTTAAAATTCAAACTTTAATTTGAAGGGATAGTGATAAAATTTCGACTAATAAAAAACTTTTTAACTGAATATAAAGATATTTTTTTAAAAATGTGAGTAGTGAAAATAAAATCGCTTAGTATTAAAGTCTTATATATACTACTAAATATTTTTTGAAATTTATTGTAATTTAGAATTTTTATTACGAATATTTTATTAATAAGTGTATTAATAAATGAAAAATTATTTAATTTAGTATAAAATTCAATTTTCAAAAGTACTTAAATGAAGTTAACATATTTTTTTAAATTTTGTTTCAATTAACAAAAATGTTTTGGAAAAAACAATGAAGTCTAAATTTTATATTGGCCTTTGATCACAAAGAATTATATTTAGTAAAATATTCCCAACATTCTAACTTTTTAAATCAAGAGCGTTATAAATTTCTGCTTCCGAATCTGACCAATTGTGAAGCTCTGAAAATCATTATATAAGAACAGTTAACAAATTATTTTGAGACAATCATCATCGTGGAGACTCCGAGTGACGATTTATGTGTCCAATTAAAAAAAGAGAAAATTTTATATTTAAAATTTTATTATTTCAAGAATGATTTGCTGATTAAGACACATGGGACTGAGGTAATGCATAAAAATTTAAAATTCGCAATTCATAAGAATATTTATTTATTCAGCATAAAATGTATGATTATTTCATTTATATCATTTTCTTATTGTTATCAACTTATCAATTGTTTAAAAATTAGTTGCTGATCCCTAGTTATACCTGGTCATCGTTTATATATATCCTTGGTTACTTTAAATGGTCTTTAATATAAGTAAGAAAAGAAATGTCATCAACAGTAATTTGTCCTGCCCCACCTTTCATATTCGAAAGAAATAAAAAAACACGACTTTTCTGAATATTCTATACCCAGGACTAAGTACCTAAATCGTAAAAATTAAGCTCATATCGAAACCTTTTTTCCCCTTTCATATTAGAGTTCATGATCCATAAATACGTCATCAAAGACCGAATATTTTTCTTTTTCTATTTCGTGCCATGTTAGAAAATAAAACTGAAAAAGACCTTTATCTTCAACAGATGGATCTATATTTGAAATTTTGTCTCTGATTTCGTCACTTAGAAATGCCGCAAACTAGTCAGACATAGTACCATCAATTGACCCCATATCTTGATTCATTGCCAGTGTTTATCATCGGCTAACTAGTGAGGATATTATATCATTATCGAGTAAATATAATTTTAAATAAAATGACTTTGTTTACTTATATTATTATGTCTAATCACTTAAGGTGAGTAGCTGATTTGCTAGAAATTGTAGTTACTGGTTGTCTTTGATCACCTATAATTCCCTGGGAATATTGATAAAATTTAATTTCAATTAAATATTTTAGATATAAAATTGTGTCCATGTTTCCCTTAAATTTTCAAATATTAAAACCGCGTTACTTTAATTTTTTATCTATTTGTTCTATTTATTGTGTGTATAGATCTTTTCAATGGACATAATTTCTGTGATATTAGAATGCTCTGAAAAACGTAAATGCGCGACTCATTCAACTTTTAAATTTTGTGATATTGTTTTTTTTTTTCTTTTTTTAAATTCTTGTTTTAAACCCCACAGATTTAAGCAGAATTCTCCTTTGTAATTTTTCAACAGCAGAAGAGAATCACGGAATCAAAATGATCAAAATAATTTGAATTTCAGGGTAATAATGTAATGCATTATTGAAAATAGGTTTTAAAAAATATCTTTTTAAGTTGCCAAAATTCAGGAAAATTCCGCACGATTATTAATTTTGTATAGGTAAAAATATGATTTTTAAATTTAGTTGGGCCTGTTTATTTTATTTTTATGCAGCAACATTTTCAGAAATCGTTGCGAAAAAGCGCCAAAATTCTGCTTAATTTTTAAGTTATTAAAATTCTAATTAGAGTGTCAGAAAACCAGCTCCAAGGTGACCTTTCTCACCATCCAAGGTGTGCTAAATTTGGCAGCTATAGGTCAAATGATTTGGTAAAGAGTGGAGTGTAAACATATACACAAACACATTCATCTTTATTATTTGTAATTATACTTTTGTAATCATCTTATATTGTTCATAATTTTAATTAATATAACTAAATGTGAAGAAATTTATGTAAATTTATTCTAACTGAATTTAAATTGAATTTTACAATACTTTACGTTTATTATTTTGCAATGCAGTGACAGTGAGATCGACGGCAATTGATGGCGTGCTTAGAGTTCATGAACTTTCATGTGAAATAAAAATTGACAAAATCACTATATTAGTCGTTTAGTGTTTCTGATTACTGTGCCAAAGTTTTTGTGTATTTCAGCTTCTGAACAATGAGATGTGATTTCCAAATTTCTTCCCGATCACATTTAACACAGTTTTTCTAATACAAGTCTAATAATGCTTATCTTATAACCTCTTAATGCTTCATGTGTGACTATTCCAAATATTACTTGCTAATTAATTTTATTGCTTAGTATTTTTTTCTGGGGGATAATTTTCTAGAAGTAAATTTAACAGAAATAGAACATTTTGTGGCATTTTTATGATTATATTTTGGGAGCAGCATTTATTCTTAATTTATCAATACGTTTATAATAAATATTTATGTCTTTATATGACTACGATCACTTTAGTGTCATATTTTATATTTATATTATCCATATCACATACGTCTACTTTGAAATTTGTCTAAGTTATTTGTTTAAGAATATATGCTTAGTTTTAAAAGGCATTTTAACTTGTGCCTACATATAATATTAGTTTCAAATTTTTAAAATTTATTTCGTTTGTATTTTTTCAGCTACACCAATTTCACTTATGGGCGACACTGAGTCTTCTGCTTAAAAAGAAACATCTTTGGTTATAATTCCAGGGCCATCTGACCCTCCCGTTTGAAGGGTCAAGATGGGTGTAGCCGATGAAGAGATAGCTCCCACTTTTACGAAGAAACCGACTTTGCGCGAAGAAGATGATGGTAATAAACTCGTCTTCGAGTGCGAGCTGGTCTCGAATCCCAAGGCTGCATTTCAATGGTATAGAGGAGATGTGGCTTTGCACGATGACCAGAGGACTAAAGGGATCTCAAAAGAAATAGGACCAAACAAATATAAAATCACTCTCGAGTTGAACGATGTTTTCGAAACAGATGCAGGAATGTATAAAGTGACTGCAAAAAATAAGTACGGGGAAGTTTCTGCATCCATCAATCTAAACTTTAGTCGTAAGTATTTTTCCTAACTAATTTGAAGAGTATAATAGCTATACCTATTTAAATAAATAAGTGAAATTTTAGAAGTTGGAAAATAAAAATCTTAAGTGTCAATATTTACGATGGCTAAAACTTCTGCCTAAAGTTTCCATTTTTCACTTTATTTTTCTAATAGTTGCATATTATGCAATAGATAAAAATTAAAATGAGATTTTTTAATTTTTACAAAAAAAACATTTATTATAAAAATAACATTCCAAAATTATATATGATGTATTTTATGATACACAAATTTTTTTAGAAGCAACGAAATAGCTTGAACTCCCAGAAAAAATTAAATTTCATTTGAAATTACATGAAAACCAGGACAAATTTGTAAAATAATACTCTTCAACTTGTAGCTCTGTGATAAAGGAGGCATGTTTTAAGGAGAAAAACTACACTATGCTAAATCTTTTAGTAAAATATTAAGGGTTGAAATGTGAGAAAGTTACTAATCAATCTCATTTTTATAAATTAAAAAAAATAGAATATTACCGAGCTGCGATTTTGATAGAAACAAATATTATGGAAATTGCAGTTCTTATTTTTAATATATAATTGAAATGGACAATAAACCTAATATTTTGCATTCTTAGCAAATAAATAAGAGGTAAAGCTAAAAACATATGAATCTTACACTTTAACGTTTGTTTTGTATTGAAACGAATAATGTCAGCTTGATTTTTTTCAAATAAATCATTTTTATCTTGTTATTCCTGAAATGTTGGTAAATAAGAAAAAAGAAGAGAGGAAAATTTTTTGTTATATAGATTATCCCAGATGAAATAGCTGTCAACAAGAGATATTTACTTATAAATGTATGTTCTTATTCCACTATTGTTTTAGTACAAGTATATAAAATAGAGTATACAAAAGAAAAAACTCTGAAAATATCGTAAAAAGTCATAAAATTGTATAGAAATATATTTTTTATTATAACTCAAAATACACTCTTCCTTAATTATTTGCTGCTTTTTCTCTATAATCCCAAAATATCTGTACACTTGGTAAGGACCAAAATTCTGAATTTCTAATTGGGAATTAATGAGTAGGAAAAAAAAAGAAATCAAGGCTTATTACTGAGGCGATAATGTAAATGCTAGATTTGACACGTCGCGGTAAGAAAAAAATTAAAAGCAAGTGCCTATAAGTATACAAACAAACGCCATAATAAATAATTGACTATTGTTTGAGGAGGAAATTATCATTTATGTAATATATTTTACATAAAATATTTTCATTTATATAATATATATTTCAATAAGTGCATTTTAAACTTAATAATTACTAACGTTTTAGAATATCACTTACATTTTTTCATGTTTAATTTTGAGAGCTTATTTATAACTTATATGTGTCAACAGCACATATTTTAATCATTATTGCTTCGTTATTCATTTTCTAAGAGACACTTCAGTGTGTTATGTGTGAATTCGTATTAAAATAATTACTTTGATTAGAATTGTGCTTTAGGCTTCTGTTACTCAGGTATCGACCTCATCATTCAATCACGGTTCAAAACTGTGAAGTCAAATAGTCCTTGACGTTATTTTAAACGGGACATAACTAAACAAAAACACACCGATAAAAATAAATAGGACCTCGCATTAAATGAAAATTTTCTAACTTCCATCTAATAATTTCAGATTTCTGTATGACGTCTTTTTGTTATTCGCAATCCGTCTGTAAGGTATCCGATTCTCTTCAAAATTGTTGGAATGTGTTAATGTCACGATGCTTCTTTGTTGTAATTATTACAGGAGGAATGTTTTCAGGTTTTATCTACCTCTTAAAATCTTCCAAATAGTTGTTTAAGGAACATCTCATTTATGATTGGCGAAACATGAAGATTCCTTTAGTCAAAGCATGAAAGAATCGAATTCTGGCTACTTCTTATAATAATACATTGGGTTTTATTTTATTCAAACATTTAAAGTAAAAATCATAATTAAATCTATGCAGATTATTATTATGGCCCACTTTGTCTGCTCTGTATATTTTTTAGAATAATCTTTGTTTTAAAATAAACGATGAATATTTCGCATGCTTTAAAATTCAAAAGGCTTACTTTTTAATAAGGCTTACTTTTTAATTTATTTAAGTCTTAATATTTATCTAATTTTGAAGAAATTTCTATTTTTTTTATTTGCTTGTGTCATAAACTCACATTATTGGAATTATATTTATGTATCTCTTCACACATTTGTTTGTAGGGGAACATGTTATTATAATAATTAAACAATACATGCAAATGTAATTTAGCGAAAGGTTTTTATAACCAAATTATGTAACAGCATCAGAATTAAAATTAAATTCGTGTAAAGAAAATCCATCTATATTTCCAATATAAGTGAATATGTAAATTCGAAGATAAAACGATATAGATAATGTTAAATTCCTTAAGCAGACAGGGATTTAAACTATCCCTCCCATACTAGAAAGTTAGAAGACTCGATTTCCTTACTATACTAAGAAGCTAAATCATATTGCATAACCTCAGGACTTTTTTAATTCATCTCTTAGGATAATACGTCTTTCAGTATATGCCTGATATTCTTAGAGAAATTTTATACGTCTTTAAGTATTTCACTTAGTTTTACTTTGATATCAAGAGAATGGAATAACATAAACAGTCATTTCTAAATTAAGAAATTGTTATAAATCTAATTAAATGTTTTGGAAATTTAAATAACCTTTTTTATAGGTGGATAGGGAAATTAAACCATAAAAAAATTTGATAAATTTACCAGCGTCAAAAAAGTAGTTATTCCTTTTGAAATTAGAAAATTTCGTGAATGTAAATGAAATTGGCTCAAATTGAAAGTACCTAAATTATATATATATATATATATATATATATTTCTTGTTTTCAAAAATTGAGCAAAAAGAATATTTCAATTTAAGAATACTTCAATTCCAAAGAGTTACGATATTTGCTTCTACAGTAAAAGTTATATTTCAATAGCAGAATACTAGAATCATTAATATTTTTGGGGGTTAATATTCAAAAATATTACTTGGAAAAAATTTATGCCTAGATGATGAATATAATTTTACTAAGGAACTATTTAGGACTATTACATTATAATTGGCTGATCATATTAGATATTTCAATATTTCTGATAGTAGCTGGTTACATATAAAGGATTTTTTGAAAAATCCGTTCTAGGAAAATCATAAGATTATATAAATAGTAAATCCCAATTTTTGAAAATTAAGCATGAATTAAATACAATATTTAAGACTTTTATATTAATTATGAAGAAAGTGGCAGTAATCAAAAAACATTTTAGTGACTTGGCTATCGAAATTGTAAGTTTTACAGTTTATTTAATTAATTCATTCTTTTTAATAATAATCGTGAATAAATAGATTTCTTAAAAGAAAAAGTGGTAATGTAAAAATTATTTCAAAATGGAAATGTTGCTTAAAATGGTAGGTTTTAGTTTCAACATTAATTAAAATACAATAGGGCCATGAACTAATGCCATATTTTCTGATATATTCAGGGGACAGGGAATTTAATAACTAAGATTTATTTTGACACAACTTTTTGTATATTTTATTATAAAGTACCACTGTAAAGAGAATTACGTTTTCTAAACATTTATATGACTGAAAGTTTTTTCAGATGAGAATCTTTGATGAACTTCGCATTTCAAAATCTGACTGGATATGATTTTGATAAAATTGTCATTATTATATTAATAAATACTGAAAATAACATTTTTCATTTTCACAAAATGAAGGTTTGTATCGTAATTACATTGACAAACTCCTGAATATTTGTAGTGGCCAGATGTAGACTTAATATTTAATGGGGATATTTTTAAAGCCGTCATAAGTGCTGAAATAAGTTTTATTCCTTGCTATTAATTTTTATCTTTTAAAAAGGCCTCTCACAGAAATTCCTTTAAATTTTAAATATCTTTGTGAATTCAATAGCGTTTTAAGTTTTGTATAATTTTTTTACAGATAAATCCGATAATATTGATTACTTCATTGTTAGTTGCTGATTAATCAGTTCTTTTGCTTTCCACAATTTTAGCAATGTGCGGTTATTTAAATAAATTTTTGAATATCATTCATGAAATTTTTTGATTATTTTCAAAATAGCATCAATCTATTTTATTTAAATCACATCATATTAACATATTAATTTATTTCAAAAAATTCATGTTAAATATAATATTTCGTTTGATAAAGTTTAATAAAAATTTAACATTTTATTAAAAAAAAAGATTATGAACAGGGCAATCTAGATTTTTAAAGATATTAGGCGTAAGAACATGCTCCCTTCATAGAAACAACAAAAAAACCTTATAAGAAATTAATTTATACTACAAAAGTTCCTTCTTTTTTAAGCTTAGCATTTTGAAAATCAGTTTTGTTAATTTTGAGAATAATTTCTATTTTTATATCTATAGTGTCTTTATGGAATTTAATTATCTTTGCAACTATTTAGAAGATGTAAATATGATTTTACTTCTTATGGTACTTACTTCTTATAACTTATAACTTACTTCTTATAACTTATAACTTCTTATGGTACTTACTTCTTACTTCTATGGTATTACTTCTTATGGTCTTCTTTATGGTACCCTAGATTTCTTTTCGAAAATCATAAAACATTACGTTTAAACTCATATCTGCAGTTTAATATAATGAAATGCATTTAATAAAAATAATGAAAAGGAAATAAAATAATCAGCAATTATTATAACATTTAACAAGTAACTAACAATTTACTTAAAACTATTTAATAACAAAAACAATTAAATAAATGATGGATGACGCTAGTAATTAATTTTGAGTCACCTGAAAAAAAATTCGTTTCTAAGGCGACCTTTTGTTTAAGCTTTCAGTAAAAGTTACCTGAAAAATTCTTGGGTGTTAATCTATTTTGCCCTTAAGTAAATTAAATAAATTTAGGAAACTATTTAATAAAGAGTCATCACAGAAAATACTAAAATGTCAAAGTATAAATAATTTTATCTCAGTTATGCCGCAAAAAAGTATTATGAGGATAAATGAAGTGAATAATTGAATAGATATCGTTAAAATAAAGGAATTTTGACATTAAAACAATCTCGAAAAAGCAAACAAATCCCTCAAAGTAATGTTGTTGTCGTGTCCGTGTTTTTCACGGAAAAGGGGTGCAGTAGCTTCTGAGGGTAAAGACCCCTTAGCACCCAGAGGACAGAAGTCTGACTTCTAGCTCACAAACACGACACAACCCTTTATAAGGGGGGGGGGGTCGGATTCTTTCATACACTCATTCACCCATCAACAAGTCGGAATTTAGATCCAAATCAAAGACCGACTCATCCCTGATTCAGTACCCCCAGAGGTATCGTTTTGTTATGGGAACTTGGAGGACTTTGCAGTCTCGACATATTTAACGTGCCCCAACTACCATTAGCCAACACGGCGGTCTTCGGCCAAGACGAGGACAGAACCCGCGACCTTCCGGTTACGAGACTTGACGCTCTACCAACCACGTTACCGCGTCCTTCCCTCAAAGTAAAGAGAGCTTAATTGTGAAAATCCTTATTTTCATATAATATAATTCATATTTGTTTCCCAATTTGCTTGCTTCATATTTTGTATCTCCACTTTTCATTAATGCTCTCACGGTAATGATTAAATGACAAAAAACGTTTTAAGTCTTTTCTAAAATGTTTTCAGGGTTTTTTACTGAGAAATATAAGCATCTATTCATTTCACAAGGACTGTTTGCCTTTAAAACGGAAATGAAGACAAACTAAATTAAGTTTTCCTGACGGATAGGAAAAAGATTAGAGTTTTCTCTATCATCATTTCCTTCATAACAAACTGATATTTCTTTCTTCAAAAGAGAAAATGAATGTATCTCTTTACGAAGTGCCAAAATATTTAGATGTCTATTCCGAAGTGGTTAGTAAAAACGGTTTCAAAAAAGATTGGGGGAAAAATGGGTTCCACGAAAAAAACATGTTGAAATCAGGAGCGCAAAATCTAGGTGATGTTATTTTTGGTAACTTGCCAATCATATGAGACTTTATTTTTTCAGACATTTTTTTTTTTACTTTTTGGAATAATTAGGTGAGAAAAGAGCTAATCCATAATTAGTGCATTGGGGTTTTCAATTTAAAATGATATAGCGTTATCTCTATCTGAGAAGAGAGATTTTTTTCATATATTTAGACGGAAGAAGTTGTTTGAAATATTTAGAAAGACAAGATAATCAAGTTAATATTTCACAACATTACATTCCATTATCTACTATTGTAGGAAAACACGAAAACGCAGTTTCAATGACATTATTTCGTAAACAAAAGAAAATCAGTTTAACCTTAAATTTTAATAAAACGTGCATAAATTATTTTATAATACATTTTTATTTTAAATGCTTAATATTTGATTACTTCCAGGTGCTTTCTAATGTTAGTATACAAACAGCGAAATATTTTAAAAGTACTTTCATTAATAATTTAATACATCGATTTTTCAGTTCTCATAGTTTTAATAATTAATAAGAATAGCGAATTGAGAAAGAAATGACTATTTTCTATTTTTGAAATAAAGTAGAAAGTATTGAATTTTGGAGTTTTAATTTTTAAAAGTTTGAAAATTGCATTATGTGCGTTTGTTATTGGTCATTGTTATGATATCTTATTTTCTCACTGATGAAAGATATATTGAAAAAGTATATTAAGCATCGAAAAATTGAATTCGAGTCTTAGATGAATTTACAAATCTTTAACCTATTAAAGCACAAAAATTGTATTATGTAGAGCAATTAACTTTTCATTTACGAAACATACGTAAAGTATAGCACTTATTAAAAAATTCGAACTCGAGGTTTTGACGCATCTCTATGTTTCCGAATTTTCCAACATCAAAAAAATATTTTCAGTATATATCAGTTTATAAACATAACAATTTTAATTTTGTTTTTGGCTAGACCAGTGAAATTTGCTATATGGATTTAAGACCACATTTGCTGATTTCTATCAAATTTTGAACAAAATCCGAATAGAGGAAATTTGTCTATCTAACTATTCGAATGCAAAAGAATTTAGTAATTATTAGCCATAAAAAACAAGACATGTACCATTTAGTAGTCCATATGTTTATCGTCTAATGATTTTTTTTTAATTTTGAACCAAATCTATCAAAAGATTGATCCTCTGTCGGCCTGTATCTGAATTCTTCTGTGATCTTGCTATTACAACTATATCAAACCGTATCAAATTTGGTTTTAATATCTCTGAATCTATAGGTTGGTAACAGATACAATGAAAATGCTACATTCATTCCAAAGATCTATACCTTGCAAATATTGTTCATTAATAGCATGAAAGCTTTCCAGCCTTATCTTAAGTCCTCAGTTTTATATGGGGAAAAATAAATAAACTACAATTGGAAAGATTGATAGAAAATTTTGGGGAAACTATACTGGCGGATTGTAATTGTATCGATCTGCTTGTGAAACACGATAAGTCAAAATGCTATGGTTTGTAACAATAAAATTTGGTATATAATCCTTGCATAAAAGTTTTAGATTTCTATCAAATCTTGGTTGAAAATCATTCATAAAAAACCTGCCTGTTCAGAGTAAAAGTAACAAACTACAAAGCATAAACAGCAAATAGGATTAAAAAAATTTGAAACACAGATTTAATATCTAACTAGTAGATTCCGTATCAAATTTTTAAATTAACCTATCAAGATCATCCCTACTGCACGCCTGTTAATATAAAACCCTAATAAGTAAATGAAATCTGATATACAGTTTTATAATTTGATGTATGAATTCTTATCAAATTTTGAAATTGATATATAAAAGTATTGACCGACTGTGAATTTGTATTTTTGCATGTATGCAAACATAATGATTGAAATACTCAATAACTTAAATAAAAAATGGCATGCAATTTATTGATTTCAATTGTAATTATAGTACAAATTTTAGTTTCAATTTGTCTGAAAAGAGCTTCTAAATTACGCGTTCATTTTCTTGATTGTAGAATATCAATAGCCTTCCAAATGTTAATTGCCAAAATTCGTACACTAAATATTCTAGGTCCCAGCCATGTATCGATATGCTTAACTGTTGCTTATCTTTGCCATGAAATTAATAATTAAGTACAGGATTTCATTATTATAAGCTACAACGCCAATAACTGTCATGTTTAAAACTAAAAATAAAAGTCATTGACTTAGTAACAGTGATAATTCGTGATATTCGCTACCTTAATCACATTCGCAATTTTATGAGTGCTGATATAAGGCATAGCATCATTAATAGAGAGTATGCGAAAAATTTTCAGGAAGATGAGCACTGATGATTATTTCTCATGTTTTAGATACTGCTAAAGACGCAATTCATTCCAGTCAAAATAAAGCTTGTCTAATTTTGTATATAAAATTAAAATTAAAAAAATAAATTGAAAAATGTATTCTCCCGTAGGCTTTATCAAGGTGACTATCGACAGAGATATAAATTTTGATTTCTTTTTTTTTCCCTTGAAAGGCCTGACAATCGTTCAAAAATTAGACCTTCGTGACCCTCAAATCCCCAAAATTCGAGGTTTCGGGGGGGGGGGAACAAGAAAAAAGTATACAAAATGCAAAAGTAGAAATACTAAGAATGAAAAAACATCGAAAAAATATATAAATAAAAAACTAAGACCTAAAAATTTAAAAGACAGAACCAAACTAAAAAACGGTGAAATACCAAAATTTAAAAAGATTAAAATATTAAATAATAAAATTGGATAAACAATAAAGCAGGTAAAAAAAATTATTATATAACAAAGCTTAGAACAATGATAAAAAAATGCAAATTTATTTCAACCTTGAAAATAGCATATATAATGGTTGGAGAGAAATTATTACAATTCGAGGCACATTTATTTTAAATAACTGCAAAAAATAACTAAAACATATTTAAAATTTTATGGAAATAAAGTATATTAATTAAGCCTTTAGAACATGAAAATGATTCATGCAAATTTTTTTTTACTATAATCATATTTTTTCTATTCAAAAATATATCTGATTCAATAAAAGGTATTAATATTTTATTTTCTTATTTTTTCAGCTGCTGATCAGCCCCATGACTAGTAAGTATCTTTATCTGATTTTGTTTTTCCTTTTGCCATCATAAATCGTATAGTATTTTTATTGCTGAGTTTATTTTTCTGTAATTCTATAGCAATTCTGTTCTGGATCTATTAAAAGATCATTTTTAATTTGAGAAGGCAAATAATATGTTGGAAATCCTTGATTGAAACTATAAATAAAAATCGAAGGAAATAAATCTAATATTTGCACCGGAAATTATTCAGCAGCTACAAATACTGGATTGTTAAAATCTTTTTAAACACAATTTAAAACTACTATTTCTGCATTTCAAATGCAAGTTTAAGAAAAGCCATGTGCGTAATATTCTTCATTTAATTCGATTCAAATAACAATACTCCTACTTCTAAACATGTTTCAACATTATATAATATAACATTCTGAATGAAAATTGATGTAACTGAATCAGAAATAGTAAATAAAATAAGCAATATGATAAAATATGATTGAATTATGATAGGTAATTGATAGGCCTGAAGAGTGATAAAATATTCCATTTTATATTACAAAAATAAGAGGACAATTTTTAAAAGAGGTAATTTTGAAAGAAATATAAAAATTTCAAACTAATTAATAAAGACGTAAATTAATCTGATTTCTTCCCATTTAATTGTAATTTAAACATTTCTATCAAAAATTTTCTTGTTTATTAACTATTGTCCAAACGATTTGATTTCTAATTCAATGATTCCATGTAACTTCAATTTATCCCGATTCTAAGATATTTTTAACTAGCCTGTTTATCTGATTTGTGAAGTAAAGCCGATGCAAGTCAAATATTTTTTTTTAATTTATTTCCAACGAAGCAAATCTCTAAGATTTAAAAGTAGAAAACTATTTTCAATTTGATTATATAATCAATGTGCTGCTAAAAACGACCAAGACAAAAGAAAAAGAGAAATGAGTTAATATGTCCTTACTATTTTAAAATGACATTTCTGTAGAGAAAAACTATGTTTATTAATATGTCATGAATATAGTCTAAACTTTAAAAAATAGTTTTGCGCAGAAAAAGAAATTTCCATCCGTTTCAGATTTTGGAATCCTAAAAGGAAAAGATATATTCAGTAAAAGAATTTATTCATGCACTGCTGTATTGTAACGCTTAATTTAAGAAATTTCTTTCTTTCTTTCCTAAATAAAATTCATTCAAGAAGATATTATCTATTAGACCATTTAAAAAAAAACAATTCATTTTTCTTATGTGCCCTAATAATGTTTTTTTAGAGATGATATTATTAAATAAATTGAAAATTGATTTGAATGCGTATGCATTTGATATCTCATAATTATTCACATATAAGAATAATTTAAGCTCATTAGCAAATTAGTTAGTGATTTATATTTTTGAAAATACTTTATTAATTCAAATGACATCCCAAAATATGAAATGGTACTGAAAAATGAAATTAAATGGTATTAGTTGAGTACCTGCAATGCATGTCCTTCATGTGTAAAGATGAGTGTTTCAAAACAAGGTGGTAAACTTTGCAAAATTGGTAAATTAATTAAAATATAAGCTAATTAAAAATTAAGCTAGATTTTAAGTTTTTATACATCCTTCTCCTATATCTTCTGAAAATATCTGATTAGCATGATTTTAACACATTCTTAAATATAAAAAGGAAGAAAAAGATAATAATTCCATGTAACTTCAAATTATCACGATTCTAAGATATTTTTAACTAGCCTGTTTGTCCAATTTGTAAAGTAAAGCCGATGCAAGTCAAATATTATTTTTTTTAATTTATTTTCGACGAAGCAAGTCTGTAAGATTTAAAAGTAGAGAACTATTTTCAATTTGATTATATAATCAATGTACTGCTAAAAATGACCAAGACAAAAGAAAAAGAGAAATGAGTCAATATGTTCTTACTATTTTAAAATGTCATTTCTGTAGAGAAAAACTATGTTTATTTATATGTCATCAATATAAAAAATATGCTGCATATATATACAGGATTTTCTTTGAAATGTGACATTGTAAAACAAAGCGAATACATTAACGTTACTGGCAGCTTTGTTACTTTGATCAGTAAGCCTACAATACATTTAAATTAATAACTTGGCGCTTTCTTGCTTTGGAAACTTGTGATTTCATAGGTTGAAGGTTAAAATCAAATAACAAAAACCTTTCACCGATGCATGACAAGGTGACAAAGAAACCCCCTATGTTTAGTACATCCTTTTTCTTTTTCAAAAAAACCTTCCAGTGTCACACGTCATACATGCAAGAGGAACAAAAAAACTATCATAGGGACTCTCAACAGTAGGATCTCGCGCTCTAATAAGCAATCTGGCATCTCAACAGAACTGCTGACTTACTTAGCGAACTTAAAGAAATAGGGAAGGAGAGGAAAGACAGGAGACAGAAGTTTATTGTCTGGAGGGTGGTTTGGGGAATGTAAAATGAAACCACCTCTCGATCCTGTTTTCTAGGCTGCTATCTAATAATAGGAACTCGACTTTGGATTTGAATGAGATAAGTTGGAGCTAAGGCTGTTCGGGAACACTCTAACATATGCGTTTAGTAATGCAATAAATATAAAGATCATTTTTTGCGCAATAAAATGCAATTAATTATGTAAGGGTTTTACATATGAAAAATAATTTCATATGTAAATTAAATTGATGAATATTTTAAGCCAATATATAAAATAGATATTACTAGATAAGTATCCTAAATTTAAAATAATTGAAGTCCCTGTGTAAAATTTGCGACAAATTTAACAATAAGGAAATTATAACTGATCTTAAATTATTTAAGACTTAAATTTTAGAATCCAATGAAATATAACTATTATTATAAAAAAATTTAAAACATAAAGCGTTTTTTTAAAGATCATAATCAAAAATACATTATTATTCAAAAATTATTAATATTATTATTATTTAAAAATTCAAAAATGGTTATTCAAAAATATATTTAATATTATCTCTATAAATCAGAATTATTTCTGAAATAAATATTTCATTATATTAAAAATTTTATTTTTAAAATTATCAAATTAAGCAAAGAAAATTCAAAATAAAAATAATGATCTAAGAGTGGTGTTCGATAACTAGAATGATGATAACTATGTTCGAAAATTAGAATAGTGCATTATGCTACATAACCTCTAAAATAAGGTTTGAATTTTTAGATGCGCAAAATTTTAATTTTATTTTCTCTACTAAATCTTAATTTTTTAATAAATAAATTCTTTCTTACATTAAGATCTAAATCATTGCTTAGATGTATTTCTAAGCATATTGCCAATGATTGGGAAATCTGTTCTGTGTACATATATATCCCAGGACCTCTAGATAAAGCTTGACTAAAAATTGTGATATGAATAATCACAAATAAAAATAAAGATAATATCAATAAATTACGTTATTTTAAGTGAAAACTTGAAAAAATACCTTTTTTCTTATAAAAAAGCTTGATACTTTAATCATGCACTAGAATTATCATGTATAGCCTATCAAGCAGTTTTCGAAACCGTGTTAATTCTTTGAATTGAAATCTTTTCAGAATGCGTTTTTATAAAACCAATTTAAGCCTATGTATTAAATTTATTTACATGTTTTTGTAAAACCGCATTTGCATTTCACTTCTATCTTTCTTAACATCGAAAATTGTGCCACAATAGTATGAATTATCAATTTAATTATTGTAATAATAAATAAATAAATTTCAAAAAGAAAAATTAAGTTTTCAGCTGAAATGAAAACGCACAAATATACATGCGCTTGCGCTAGTACATTCCAAAAGGAAAAGGAAAAAACGTGTACGATCTTATCTTGTATACGATATTAATCTTAAAAGTTTTGTCCGTTTCTCACTACAGAATTCTAACAAGCATGCAAATAGGTGTCATTCCCTTGTCAGCAAAAGTTTTTTTTCTCACAAGTTTAAATTTCGCGCTGTCAACAAGTAGAGAATCTCATCTGCGATTTAAAACAAATGCTGAGCATTCAAGATCTACCATTGGTAGCCGGAAAAAACAACAACTTCATTTGAACTGAAAAAATAGAAATAAAAGCGACGGAAAAAAATCGGACAATCTAGTGATCTATTTTTAGATAATCGGTACACCTTCTTCAGAGTGGGCGGTTTCTTTTAAAAGACCTCTTCACTTTCTGATCTGACAATAATATTTTTAACTCTTCTGAGATCTTCGCCAGACTGCACTAGTCAAAGAAACCGTTTTAGACAGATTTAAAAATACGCTGAAGAGTTTCTTGGCCGAATTCAGATAACGGGACAGAAATATATGAGGTTATTTTCTCATTTCGGTGTTTTGATGAGAATGACAGCTAAAAAATATATATATGTTTGAAGATATTCGCTCGAGATTTGGGAGAGTTTATGTAGTTTATTAATTAATTAAGATCTGCTTTTACAATTACGAAACTTTTTTACACATGATATTAATAATTGAGAGAAATTTTATTTGGTTTTTGATATGTTTTGATTATAAACAATTTCTTAGATTTATTAGGAAATCAACTGTTAGTTCAAATGAATATAAAGGCGATTGACATTCTGAAAATATTTATGATTCTTATTTTTCTTCCCCTTTCTATTTATAGAAGTTACATTTTAAGATTAATCATTATACTATTTTATAAGCCGCTGTGGGGTAAAGAATACCATTCCATCTTCTCATTGTTTTGAAATCGTTGTTATTTGTCTTTTTATGTTAACTCAAATATTAATTACTTTTTAACAGTACTGTGATAGTTTTATTATAATTTTTTTAATTAAATCAGTTTGAAATTAATATTTATATATTTTGGAAAATAATATAGCAGTAAGATAGAATTTTAAACAGATATAGCAAATGTGATTCAAAAAAATCAAAGTAATTTATATAAAAAAGTCTCTTTTTTTTGAAAATTTGAATGTCATTTTTTGTTTGTTTATTTTAAATAGTGAAAAGATGAAAAGTGTAGATTCGTAATAAACTCATTGTCATGCATGAAAATTATTTTGTATAACAATTAAAATTAAGATATTTTCAGGCGCAATATTTTGTTCCGTAAACGATATTCTACGAGTTATCTATTTTTACTAAAATTAAGATTTAAAAAAAATTAAAATTATTGTCTAGCTCGCAATGAACTGGTTAAAGAATAATTTTTATTGAATATACTAATCATTTTCAATTAATTTTTTTAATAAATTTTTGTTTAACTTCTTCTGAATATATTTCCAAAAAATTTTAAAAAAAAATTTTAGGAAATATTTTAGTTACATTGGGGAAGGCCGCATTTTTCCCTTTTCCTATCTCGTTTTCTACTTCAACCTTCAGTCTTCTTATTTCACGATTTCCAAGGATAACATAAATATAACAAAATATTCTCAGGCCTTATTATTCACGGGCATGTGGTTATTATCTTCATTTCAAAGTGCATCCCGTTGTTTCAATGCTTAGTCGTTGATTAGGAATTTTGGGCAATATTTAGATTTTAAAGTAGGTCTTTATCAATGAAAGATAGTTTTATATAAAAAATGTTATATATTTAACTCCCAGTTATTCAAATAATAATAAAAATAAGCATTTTTTAAGGCAGTGTTGAAAAAATTGAACAGTGAAAAGATTAAGACTTTTTCAAGTCTTATTTTATCCACTTAGAAAGGAATTTTTCCTTCAAGACTATATTCTTTTCAGAAAATATGTGGTATGACTTATTCATTTTGCATTTTTATTATGATCATATGTCAAATACACTCTTAGACAAAAAAAAAATCACAGATATATGAAAATTAGATAAAGAAGACTAATAACCTTGCACTAATATTTTCAGTTACCAATATTTAAAATATTATATAAATCGGCAAAGCAAACAATACCTGTTAAATCTTTAAAAAATCGAAATGATGACGCAGTCATCAAATAATGCATGTATAAACTATTTTGTTACGGGGTATCAATCAGAATAGAAATACTGTTAAAATTAAAATTTTCATCAGAATAAAATAAATAAAATGAAATAAAGTTATCCCGTTATAAAGTATTCTAGTCTACAGCAATGATACCACGGTGAAATTCTTATATTGCATAGATATACTGCTACTAGCATATAATCATATTTCTCCACAATCTTTGTCATTTTAATGTTTTCCCAGGATTATGTCGCCATAACACGACATGATTGCTGTAACATGTTCCCCTATTTGACAAACTAGCAGTGGTATACGAAAGGCGGATTTCATCATAATTTTGAATTATTGCCATTGAGCTAATAGCAGTCGAAAGAGATCTTAGGGATTCGCTGTAAAATGCTGAAGACGATTTCGATATAACATCATTGGATTTATCTGCTGTCTTTATTGCAACCATGTCATTTCCTTCATTTTAAATCTCATTCTACTTAGTATATGCCATTAGTTTGAAAAATCTTAATCTAAAGTTAATATTTTATAAATAGTAATCATTATTTCATTCATATTGTAATTATATTTCCCGCAACTAAAATTATTTTTGGTGTGCAGTATTAAAACTAAATTTAATTTACTAAATATTTCTTATGACATAGAGCGATCTTATTAATCTAGCTAGAAAGATTGTATAATGGCAGATAAGAAAATAAGATCTGATAAGGTAAATAAAATGCAGCATTTGGAAAAATAATAGTGCAATCCTGTTCTTGGTAATTAGAAATTGCATGAAACTAGCAAAATATCATAAATTGGTATTAATTCATCTCAATCATATTCTGTGATGTTCATGCTCATGTTTAGTCATCTGTGTCCGACAAAAATTTACTTTCTTTTCCATGAGAAGAAATATATGAGAACAATCCTTAAATTTCTATTTAAACAACTATTATCATGAAAATGTTTAAGAATCATTGAAAATGACATTAAAATCTTGCAAACACAGGTGAGGAAACAATGCAGTGAATAAATTCTTATTTATTACTTCTATTTTATTGATAAAATATAGTTTAGTTTATAATAAAGTAATCAAAAATTAAAATTATACTAGTATTCTTTCATGTGATTATGCAGCATAATCCATATCACATTTTCTAAGGTTCATTTTTGTTATTATTCTTTTCAAGAATCTGGTTATAGAAATTTCATGTTAATTAATCTATTTGTTAAACGACTTTCGATGCATCGTTCTTAAAAAAAGTTAGAATAGGATACGTTAAAGTTTATTTTATCAATACAATAATTTTAGCTCAACATTAAGAAACTTTTTTCCAGACGCTCTGAAGGACCAACCTTACGTTCCTCAGAGATTCAGAGGAATTTATTGGGAAAGATTTCTCAGATTTAGATCAGATTTTTAGATCTCATTGTATTTTAAGTTTGGCAAATTTAAATGTATGGATCAAATCCAAAAGGATTCAACTATAAGAAAAACATTCTAGATTCTTAAACTATAATTTTTTTTCTGAATAGATGACGCATAGTAGATCCTATAATAATTTTACCGTTACACTTAATGTATGTTTCCCCAAAACTCTGCTAATTATTAATATTGCACCTTTTTATAATTTAAAGCTGTTTTACTCAATAGAATTACAAGGATTTTATTTTATTCTAGTTTTAGAACAACGTAAAAATAAATTGTCCCAAAAACAATCCATGCTTAGTTATTGCTCTGAAGAAATTCTTCATTTAATAAGGCATTATTGAACAACAAGAGCAATTATAAGTATAAAAGTATAAACTAATGTACGCATAGCATGCAAAAATACATATTACACAACAGTATTTCATATGTTAATAGCATATGAACATAGAATTCATGCTATTAGAATATGAATTTATAAATTACTTTATTATCGTGGGTCTAAAAATCCTTTTACCTCAGAAACCTTAAAAATTTGTCTTTAAAAAATCTTCATTATTTTTATGGAGCATTTGAAAGCAAGATTTCTTATGTCAGTCGTTAGATTTACAATTTGTATAATTTTTAATACCGTTATGCAAAGTGTAGAATAAGTTTATTTCGTTGAAACATTAAATTTTTTTTTCTATTTTGATCTAATTTAAAATACTCTTAATTTCGATAATTTTATTTTAACATCATTATACAACAAATAATTTCTGGGGAACATTTGTATGTCTAAGTTGAGAGCTTTCTTTAAGCAGTTATAAAACAAAATAAAAGCTCCTACTTTTATAATGGTGTGATTTATGCTAAAGCTTCTTAATATAGCGACAAATCTAAAATTAATTTCGCAGTAGTCAGCTTTAAGAAGTGATTCCTCACTGCTTCAAACACAATGATTGTGTTAACGAGCGGAAATGTTGATTGCCAGGATTTAACTAAGAATAGGGCGCAGGGGTGCTAGAATTTAGATACAAACGATAGCATTCTTTTTCATGAAAAAACAAAATGGAGGTCATAAATGAAGATGAATGCGCATACCGCATGCTCTAAAACAATATTTAGACATGAAATTGGCACACAGATCTGGCTCTTCTGTCCTGCTAAATAAGCAATTTTATATATTTTATTGAGAATTTAAAATACCAGTTTTATATTGTAGAAAGCGGTTAGCTGCTAATCAATAAACATCTTCAAAAAATTCAAAAGCGTGCGAGATTTTAAATAAATAAACAAAAAAAATGATTTTTCTTTCATGAAAATTTATTCGCTAATTTTAAAAGAAGTTAGTAAATAATAACATCAAAATGTATAAGATCAAATTTGTTTGGATCGAAAAATAATAAGAATCAATGATATATTTGAGAAAAGTATTTTGTCGTGTTTATTTTATGTATATGGGTTTAGTAATATTCTTTTCAAATTTTATTCATTTTTTATAATAATATGTTGCAATTACAAATTTATAATGTATTTAAAATTAAAGACAATGGCGAAGAACTAATTATTTATTCTTTCCCTTCTTTTATAGAACGGCTTGACAATTTCCCTTTTTGAAATTAAATCCCCAAATTAATATAAATTAAGAAATTTATCTACCAAAACGCTATAGAGTTATAATATTTCAGTGATCACTTAAATTGAGCTAATTTTACTGTCTATTTTTATAAATACTTATCAATAGTACATACAGTTGTTTACTGCCAGAATTAATAAGTTTTGAATTTTTGAATTTATCCGTGTCAAATGCATATATTCATTGAGCGTAAAATGTCATTATAATTGAACCTTTTTTTTTGGCGTCTCAATAATAGCAGTAATAGAAATAGTTACGTGAGTTTTGTAATTACCGAGAAGTAAAAGCTCAAATTTTTCAATATTAGATCAGCTAGGAAAAATAAATTCTTAAATAACTGAAATAATCTCTTAAACTAACTTAAGGATAGAAAAAAATTAATAATATTTAAAATTGTTTTAAAGAGTTCTATAAATCACTTTAAAATAGACTTTTCCAAAGTTTTTTGTCTGTATTATAAGAGGTTTTGACGAAAACAGTAATGTAATTTTTTTTAAATTTTCATCTCTAATCATTGGGAATAGACATTAAAATCAGAATAAAAACTGTAAGCAAGTTAATATGCAATTATTAAAGGGGAATATAATTGCAAAATATTTCTAAAAATTATTATTAAATGAAGGGAGAATTGCTGTACCAAAAGATTCCAAATTGTTTCTTTTATTGTATTTTGATTCTGTCTTAAAAATATATTCTGCTTTCCTTGTCAAATCATTTTTTAAAAAAATAGTTTATGAATTAGTTACCAAGCTGTGAAGAAATAGCTATCCTTTAAATTTTTATTTCTGAACTGTAAAAATTTTAAGATCGTTTCCCATTCATCTCCTTCCGGTTATCTGTCACTTAAAACATGTGGCTTACGATAAACGGAAAGAATAGGTCTTTGGCATCGCCCAGACATGCTTGAAACGCTAAATATAGCTTGCTATTCCAGGATTATTTTAGTACACAATCTGTTGAGAAAAAGTTAGTTGGATGCCAAACTGTGCTATCATTGATACTTAAAATTGAAGCAATAAATTTTAAGAGATCACTTTAAAAATGCTTCTAAAATATGACATTTTTAACCAAAATTACTTAGAACTGATAAAGTATTAGAAAAAAAAACATTTATTTATACTGTAATAAAATTACAATTAAAATATTTAGTAAAATTTTACTTAATTTATTAATTCATAATTGAAGAGCTAATCTTGGAAAAATAAGCCCTTTTTATTTAAAACTTTACAATATAATTGGAATTCTATCATGCCTTTACCATAAATTCAGAAAAAAAAACATTAAACCAAATAACAGAAATTATTATTATATAGTTTTAAGATACTACATGTATATAAAACAGATTTATGCAATTTGCGTTTGCAAAAAAAATGTCTAAATTGAAAACGAAGCAATAATAATAATACTCAAAATAGGATTATATCTTCCATACCCATTGTAGCTAATGAAGTTTCAGCGCCTAACGCGCTTTTTAAGATAATAAAAGCAGAATGAGTATAAAAGCAAAAATTCTGTTTTTATTTTATTTTTCCTCCCCCGCTATTAGCAGAAGCTTCATTCTGATAATTTGACTATGAATCAAGGAGTGCGAACTTAATCTCAAAGGTGACATGCCTCTACTTACTGCTGTTTTCATGACTAGGTGGCCTCATATTGCCTATTTTTACCACGTGGAGGTTCACACCCTCTTTGGCAACCATCAGTACTATTCTTATACTTTTCCAACAAATGGAACTACTCGACTATGAGCATCATTGTCTTGATTGAAGTGACAAGACTGCTGAAATTATGTGTCGCACAATTCGACTATTTTCGTAAAAGAATGTTCTAAGTCAACAATAACTGGGATTCGGGGTAGAATGATAGAGTGCTTTAACTGGGAAAGAATGTTTTTAACATGAAAAAAGTTTCAGGTGAAATATTAAGTGAATAACGCCATTTTAAGAGTTAAAAACTGACAAACCAAGAGGAATCAATTCGAATAATCGAACCATTTATTCTTGCAATCCCTAGTTCCTAACTATTTCTAATTTTTAAAACTTTTAATTCTTTATTTAAAAATTAAAACATTAACAATTATTATTTGATGAATATATAATAAATTCAATGAATTATTATTTATTTCTATTTCCTGTCCCGATCGCAATGATCTATCAGCAAATAGATAGAAACACAGTTTCTAATATTATTTTCAAAGTGATAAATAAATAAAGTAATTTTTAACAAAAATTTACAATAACTTAATTTTTTTGTGATTTTATTAAATTTTTTATTAGTTTTATGTTAATAAGAGATTAAAATGTATTTCATGGTTGTTAACTCTTTAAGATTGAAAAAGAAAAATGCTAGCTCATCAACAGGAAATTACTGCAATATTTCAATTAAGGAAACTATGTGATAAATAAGTAGTCACAACTAAAAAAATTAGGTTAAATAAGATGCGATGAGTTTTAACCGATGGAAACTGGTGCATGCATATATTTTTAAAACGAAATAATTACAAAAGAATGAATGGAAGAATGTTAAAAAATGAAGGGTAAAAAAGAATGAAAGAAAAAGCATATATGAATGATTTCCCAAATCTGGTTTAAGAACCAAAAATTTTTTTGTTACTGTTCAGATAAATTGCTTATAAGTTCCTTTACATGATGGTCTATATATTCCGAATTTATGAAATCAAGGCATGTGATAATTTATCTCGTCTCTTACGAGATATCGATTTAACAATCTTTCAAGCATAAAGATTCGACAAAAATATACTTACGTAAAAATCTTTAGTAATCAAAACATAGATATTCCAATGCATCTCAGTCTGTTAATTTTATGTAAAATAAATGCTCAGAGCATGAGAAGACAAAAAACAAAACTCCTTTTGGGGGGAAATTTTACAAAGAACTATTCGAGGACAAATAAAGAAAGCAAATTGACAAAATTTAGCTATTGAAGACAAATAACAAGAAATTCTTTACAAAATGTATTCAGAATTAAATAAAAATTAAATCTGAATAAGGAATTTTGTGATAATATGATTGTTATCATATTATCATTAGTTTTGGATATAAAATTGAAAATTAAGTTTGTGCATCCATCTGCGTAGTTTAACTTTCGAACATAAAATGAAATCTGGGATTGAGTGATGACTATATTGTAATTTGTCTCTTTAGTTATCATTTATTACTAATATCAAAAATAATCAAATATGACACTTTTCTCCAATTCCGTATTTTCTTTTTGAGAGATATCTTTGAATGTAACTAACATGCCTAATTAAGAGAGATTTTAACTTATTAACAAATTTCATATTGCTGTTGTTGCTAAATCTAATACATTTACTTTTAGTATATAGCATATCTCAATTTTCGTGTTTGTATCATTAATACATTTAAAAAATAAGCTATCACTTTCCCGGCGAGTATCTGGTTGCTGCTTGAATGTAACCCCAGTTTGAAAACTAATGTCTTTATTTTTGAATTAATACTCGTTATCGCTATCCACGCAGTTTGGGCATCTTCACTGTATTCGATACAAAGCAAAATTATGCTCAAATATAATATTAATGATAAAACAATTTCCTATTATCTAATGATATGGAAAATAACTATATTCATAATCATTTAAAACAGAACAGAAATGGGGTTCAGTTTCGATGACAGTATTTTTTATATCTATAAGTGAGTTTAACAAAACTGTTATGAGCTGATTGATGTTCGTAATTTGTTGCTTATAAATGCCAGAATTTTAATAATTGAAATGTGTGCAAATATGCAATGCAAAAATTATAGAATTTCATTCCTAAAAAGCAATTGCAATAAAATTCGTTATACATCAGCACATTGTTATATATCTAAAATTTTAATTTTCATCATTTTAGAATATTCATTAGATAGTATGGACATGCATGATACATACATTTGCGCATTGTATTCTTTGCAACGGGGTCACTGCAAAAAAAATACAATGAGCAAAGAATGTGTGGTTGCTTTTCTGGACTGCGATAGGAGGCCTTTATTTGTTGCTTTTGCCTAGTAATAAATTTTATAATAGTAATCTTTTAGTTACTAGTTCTGGAATAAATTCTTTCTAATATTTAATAAATTCTTTTTAAAGTCAATTGTTTTCTAATATTTTATATTTAACTTTTTTAAGAGGATTTTTTTTTATCCTGTGAGAACGTGATATAGTTTTTGGTTAGAGAGTTTTGAAGCTCGCATGTTCAATTGAAGCTTGAAATCGTGTAGGCACCGGATAAATTATAAATGGCAATATTCATGAAATTTTTTTAATTGTATTTATTTTTACCTGCTTTTACCAGTATTGTATTATTATTATGTATGCTTTTTTTGAAATAGATGCGTTTTAAAAAGATTGACATGCTTTTACCAGAATTGCTTTATTATATGTATTATTCTTTGATAACAGATGCATTTTTAAAAGGTTGAATATCATAGCTGTTATTTTCATGGAATATAATTCTTTTCGAAGGAAATTAAATTATTCAATTTTTATAATTTGTGTTCCAAAAAAACTTCACTCACATTCAATAACAGTTTTGATAAAAGTATTTTTCCCGCAGTGAGAAAATATCACTTATTTCATTTTTAAGTGGGGGCATTGAAAAATTTGACTCCTGTTCCAAAATTAATCCCTCATGAAACTCTTTTATGATCTTAGAAATTAGAAAATAACAGTTTGTGTGTACAAAAATATTTTCATAAAAATTCTATATAAATAAGTGGAATAAGTGGTGGATTATTAAGTGGATGAAGTGAAAATATTAGAATTTATCTGATTGTTAATTGCAATGTCTTATTAATGTATGTTATATGCAAAAAGAACCTTTTTTTTAAATTACATATGAAAATCGTGAAAATTTCTTAAAAATTGAGTTTTGACTTATTCGTAATTAAAAAAATAGTTTAAGTTGTAATTCAAAATGTTCTTCATAGCATTTCAAAAATTCATTATTTTACGAGTTTTTTTGTGAATTAATAATAAAAACATTTTTCTCTTTTTTTAAGCAAAGTATTAATTCTGAATATTTTTAGAATCAATTAAAATCTTAATAATCTTTCACATCAATCATATCTTTATGATTTTTGTAAAAATGAACATCAAAATGTCTTTGCTTATCTATTTTCTGACCTGTTAATCATGCATTTCAAAATAGCATTTATTGATTCAAAGTGAAATTTATATGGATTCTGAAGACCTTCGTTGGGAAAAATTAAAATTGTCTTTAATGTGTTTTCTGCTAAATAAGGTGGTGAAATAAACAAAGCCTTAATTTATTTTTTTACTAAGCTTTCAAATCAATATTCAAATATTTAAATATTCACAATGAAACATTTAAATTCTAACAAAACACATTTAACAATTTTGCATGATTATTTAACTTTAATTAATTTTTCTTAAGAAAAAAAGCTTTAGTCCTAATGATATATATCTAGAGTTTCTCAAATGTTTTCTTTGGAAAATGGATTTTTTACGCATCATAAAGCAAAACAAAAAATTCTGCTATACTCTAGCATGGTTGCAAACTCAGAAATATTTTGAATCTAAATGAATTAACAAAGAAAGTTCAAAACTATTTTAACGATGAAATTTTTAAGGACTAAGAACAGAAAATGAAATTATATGCCAAATTGTTTCAAAGATAAGTAGCATTTTCGTAATTATAAATTAAAGCAACGGAACT